>WOXC01000041.1:265000-461827 GCA_011680675.1 Gymnobelideus leadbeateri
ATTTCTGTGTCCTAAAATCAAACACAAAAAATCTAACATTCTAGCATTTAGCATGTTGCTTCTGCTGAAGGGTAGTCAAATTTCAGGCACCATTTAAATAACCTAAGGGTTTTGTTCAGCTCCTGACTGTGGTTTTGCCTTTTCTTTCTCTTTTTTTTTTTTTTAGCAATTGGGGTTAAGTAACTTGCTCAGGGTTACACGGCTAGTCATTATTTATGTGTGGGTGCTCATTTTCTGAGGCCGGATTTGATCTCGGGTCATCCCAACTCTGAGGCCGGAGTTCTTACTGCGCCACCTAGCCGCCCCTTTTCTTTCTCTTTTTAAAGTTACTGTATGTCTTTTTATAGCAACTGCTGTTGATATACACATTCATTTTTTAGGATGTCTCCTTTCTTGCTTGCTGACATTGACTCCAATGCTTTGCTCAAGTGATTCTCTAGCTGGCTTGAGGTTAAATACTTGGAAGAATTGGAAGAATCTCAGTTCTGAAACATATGCATATGTTTTATGTACTTTTTCATTATTAAGATAGACATAAAGTCCAATATAAACCTTACTTCTGGCTTGAGTGAACTGGCACAATTGGCCTACAATACAGCTTTTTCATGAAGATTTCCAGTGAATAGTGTATCAGAATGTAGTTTATAGCTTTAGTGTATTTGCAGACTACTACAAGAATGTGAGGTATAATTTTTAGGTAAATGACAATTGGATCATTGTATAGAGAGAAATCCACCATTCTCAGTTTTCTTGAGGTTAAAATCAGAAGCTACCTATCATTAATAATTCATTGTACTTCTGTAAATAGCAGATCTGCATGCCCTAAGGAGAAGGGAAACTTTGTGGGAGGGAAGGCAACTCAGGCAGACCTCTGTACTAGCCCAGACTCTGTCCTTCCATGGATATAGTCAAATGATTGAGTGCATGTGTTCTTATTGCAATAGAGATCACAGAATGATTTATTGGAGTGATAAAACAAATATATTAATAGGATTGAGAGGTAGTGAGTTTCTCATCGTGGAGCATTTCAAGTGAGTGGCTGGATAACCAATTAATTAATTAATGATTAGACAAACATTTCTTAAGTGCTTACTAAAGTCCAGGCACTATGCTAGTTCTTGTCCAGGACCCTTGTAGGTGGAGTTTATATTCAGGTAGGAGAATGAGATGAACCCTGAGGCCCATTTCTGTTTAGATTCTATATGAGTATCAATAGATGCTGGACTGGATGGATCGCTTAAGTGCAGAAATTAACCAGTCTGGGCCTTTGCTAACCTTAAAGCATTTGATTTCCCCCCTTCCCCTTCCGACTTCTCACCAAAGCCTCTAGAAATCACTGGGATGCCAGAGATGGAACCTCTCTGATCACATGGAGTTTCTATGTCCCTTTTTGGCTTTGAGTTCTAGTGTGCTTCAGGATTGGTAGGAATTCCTTGAGGGAAAATATTCCGGCTTTGGGGGGGGGGGTCTTTAGGGAGATAGGCAGGCGGGGGTGGTAAAGTATCTGTTTGTGAAAGGAGATGGTGACCTGGGTTGAGGTGAGAGGTATTTCTGATGTGTGTATGGTGAGGGCGGAGGGGAGAATGGCACATTTCCATGTTTAAATCACCTATTTCCGCCACTGCCTGCCGGAAGATCTGTCTTCCTTGTGTCAGGGATTCCCAGGCTTTGCTGTGGGATGGGGATTAATCCTGTGCCAGTAGTGAATGAGAGCTATTGGCGGTGGTGGCTCTCCCGTGAATGCATCCAGAGTTGAGGGTACAGCCTTTTTCCTCAGTGTTTCTCCTTCTTCTGCTCTTTTTCCTTCTGCTCCTTCCCCCCTCACCCCCCCTCACCTCCCCACCCCATCTCCTCTTTTAGCGAGGCTCCCTCACCGCACTGACCGGCTCGTACACAAAGCAGCGGATGGAGGAGAAAGGTCTTCTAGCTTCGCAGGCATGCATTGAGCAGTGAGATCACTCTTGTTATAAATATCTCCGGGCCACGGTTGAGATTTGTTCGGGTTGTCCTCAATCTCTCTCTCTCTCTCTCTCTCTCTCTCTCTCTCTCTCTCTCTCTCTCTCTCTCTCTTTCCCTATCTCTCCTCTCTTCCCCCCCCCTTCTCTTTTTCTCCACCCCCCCCCCTCCCCTCTGAGGCTATGTCCACCGAGTGCAGAGAAGGGGGCAGGATAGGCACGCAACCGCCGCCACCGCAGTCGCACCGGGGCCAAGGATCCCGGGAGGACTCTCGCAAGATGCTCTTAGGACTCCTGGGTCTGGAAGAATGAGCTTGTCCTTCCTCTTCCTCCTTCTCCTCCTCTTCCTCGGCCACTTGATCCGCAGCTCCCGGGCTGAAGAGAAGCAACTCCTTCCCAAAGCGCAACTACCCACAGCCAGTAACCGGAATCGAGGGGGCAGCGGCAGTAGGGGCAGAAACAGCACTTCTCCCTTGGCTTCTTCTTCCTCATCTTCCTCCTCTGCCGCCTCCTCATCTTCCCTGGGAATTAAAGGCAGCGGCTCAGAGCGGAGCAGCTTTCAGTGGAGCCCATCGGGGCGCCGGACTGGCAGTCTCTACTGCAGAGTTGGTATCGGTTTCCATCTGCAGATCCATCCGGATGGCAAAGTCAACGGCTCCCACGAAGCCAATATGCTAAGTAAGTTGTTTGCTACCCTAGAAATCCGGCCCCGCAGCGCCAGGTGTTGGACGAACTGGGAGAAATCTGGAGAGTTCAGGGAAATAAAAACATCCTTTCCCGACCCTTGGACACTGCCAGCCGAATCAGTGCTGGTTATAATCGCACGAGTTGGGTGGGGACCCATCTTTCCTAGACACACACCGCGCACACACGCACACACTCACGCTATGTGGCTATGTATATTCATGTCTAGATCCCTACAATCTAGGTCTTCGGGTAGCTTAGCTAAGATACGACTTTGTCCTCTTCCCCCATCCTCTATGTGTAAACACCAGAAAAGGCATAGGATGGCAGGCAGAACCACAAAAAATGACTTGCTTCCCTCTTCTCCTCCAGTGCACTCTTTTCCCTTCCTACCTATCTCCTCTCTTCTATGAATTTCTCTTTAGCTCAGAGTTATTGCATGGCTGGAATTCTCATTAAGAATTAAAGCGCATCCTTGCCCCTGTGCCCCAACTGCTTCACTGCAAAATACAACACTTCGAGGAAGAGCCAACTATCTCCACAAAAATCCTCTAAGGACATCTGACACCCGCTCACATTCTCAATCTCCACCACATGCTGTATTTGCAAAAGATCCCGAAAATGGTGATTCTGCCAACAGGCACGTTTAACAGGGCGATTTGATTGACATCAGAATGAAAATCAACCGGGCTATTTGCAGTTTCTTGTAATGATGATTGTCTGGACAGTCTTTAGTATTCCTGGAGGTAGATTAGAGGACATTTATTTATGAAGAAACCAGAGCAGGCAGGGCTGGAATATAAGTGCTAATGAGATGTAAGGGCTTCAACATTCACGGCTTTTTTTCTGAAAAAGGAAACCCCGTGTTAGATATGACTTTACTAAGTTTGCAATTCCTTCCCATCAGCCTTTTAAATGAAATTTATAATCACCTCTAAATGTGCCTTCCTTCTTCTACCACTTTTATCCTTCAAATACTTTTAGCATCTCTCTTGGTAAATAGTGACAGCATTTATGCAAATGAACTGCGTTCTGCTTTTTTTCTCTGTCACTTGCCAACTGGGTTTATGGGTTGTTGGGTCTGGTGTGTAGTATTCAGGCACCCTGGCAAATGAACTGCTGAATTAGCCCTGGAATTTTTTTTTTACCTTAGTGGGACATAAAAATAAAAAAAAAATTTCCACCAGGATTCCAGGATTTTAAGGAAGATTGTGAATGGATATATAGGGAGGGAAGGATGGGGGGGGGGGGGAGAGAGAGAGAGAGAGAGAGAGAGAGAGAGAGAGAGAGAGAGAGAGAGAGAAACACTAAACTATCATCTTTCCCTGATTTCTCAGCTCTATATACTCTCTTTCTTTAGAGTATCTCTCTCAGACTCATATCTATCACAGACTGTGGAGCTACATGTTGATTTGGGTGCTTCCAGGTCAGCTTGATTAATTTGCAGTCTGGCTAATTTCAGGAATTTAGGCCTCCGAGCCTCAGTTTCCCCATATGTAAAAGGCGTAATTTTTTTTTTTTACTATATATGACCCCTAAGGTCCCATCTAACTCTGAATATATGATCCTAGAATTCATCAGCCCCATGGGCATAGTTGTAGGCAGTGTTTGAGAAGGTCAGCTCTAATACAGGCTGCTTTCCAAAGCCCAAAGGCTGAAGACAGAAGCAAAGCAGAGAAAAGAACTAGATGTCACAGGACTGGGGGAGGGGCACATTGTCGTGTGTATGTGCATTGGGCAGGAGGTATTCTAGAGTTGGAATTGAGAAAAACATATCTTAACAGAGTCTGGTTGTCTTAACAGTGTCTCAAGTCCCTAGCAGAGTGAACCATCAGTTTCTGTGCATCAGGCCCTGGGATCCCATATTCCCTTCATGGCTATTTGGTGCTACTGTGGACTTGGGCAGTCAATGTTCCATGTTCTGAACCCCAAACTCTATTTTTTATAGATTGACTGGGTGGTAGTGTAATTGGCTAAAATAAGTCTAGGGCTCTTTACAACTTCCAGGGAGAAGATAGAGGACTCTGGATTTTGACCTTCTGAGAATATAAATCTCCTACAAACATAAGACCTCTCCCCTCCTCCAAGATCTGGGCAATGCATGGTTACTTCTGCTGTTATACCTGTTGGGGTGAAGGGATAACACCCTGTGATTTCTAGAAAAGGAATTTTCCATTCCATTACACTCCACTGAACTCTGATCATTAGTACCAGGAGCTGCTTGGGCCTTTCCTTCAGGATACACAAAAGTCAGTCTCAGGCATTTTCCACCTTTTACAACCTTCTTCATTCCTCCAAAGGAATCACTTTGCACACTACCCTAGATGATGTTTCAATTCCCCCACCCCCATTTCCTTTCCCAAGTCTTTTTTTTTTTTTAGGTCAACCCTAGCTGTTACATTGGGGTATTGACCCAATTTGGGTTATTTGTAGACCCTAACTGAAGTTCCTCTCTCTTTCCCCCTTTACATTTTATGTAAGTTTTTGTATAAAAGTATTTCTAATTATGGAAGACAATTCTTGTACAAATGCTGGTTCCAATTTTCCATTTGGAAATGAAAGTAGTTCATAAAAGAATAAGAGATGGCCTGTTGTACCTGAGTAGGTTGAAGCAGAACATGGAGAAGTATCTCTGTTGTGTGTTTCAGTGGGAGGAAGGGGATTTATTTCTGCTCAGGAAACCCTCATTTCTAGATTCCCCTCTTTATAAAGAATTACTGAGAAAAAAAGAAAAGGAAAGTGACTGGAGTTCCATTGTTGCCAGAGTATGAGAGAGATTATTCAAGAGAGAGAAGGGAAAATGTATCTAAGGCTAACAGAGAACATCAGGGCAAATTCATTTAAGAAAATAATTTATTGACCAGGATCTGTTTGCTTGATTTAATCCAAGAGCTTGCCAGTGAGGAAATTCACTCTATCTGTGGATATCATTGACACCTGCTCTTCAATTTATACTCTCAAAGAGACTATAGGTACTCAGAGGTATCCTTCATCTTGATTTGTTTCATGTTGACTAGTATACACTGTTTTGAACAGCTAGGAATTGTAAGAAATTAAGGAAATAATGATAGCATCATTTCTATAACACATTAAGGTGTTTTATACATATCTCTTTAGATCTTCACAACAACCTTGTAAAGTAGGTAGAGAAGGGTTTACTTCTGTTTAACAGTTTAGGAAACAGGCTTACAGTATTTCTCAAGGTCACATGCTTCCAACTTCAGATTCAAATCTTCTGACTCTTTTCTAAATATCTATACTACCTTGCTTCTCTCTGACTACCTTTCTTTATGTCTTTATATAAAAAAGGTGATTTTCTTAAAATGCTAGTCAAATAAGTGTTTCGATTTCCTCAGTTCTTTCATAGTTCATCATAGTGTTGGATAGGTCTTCAGAATTCATGGATCTTTTGTCTTTCCTTTTTGTGCCAGTGTGAAGAACTGGGATTTAAAGTTGTCTAAGGAATGCTTGGGGAACAAACTCTCTCCAGTGTAGATGGACAACTATTCTGGAATTTGGTTTTAAAGAGTTGCCTGGGGCTGGAAGGAATTAAATGATTCACAGTGAGTATATGTCAAAGGCAGGATTTGAACAGAGACCTTCTTGAAATCTGAAGCCTGATTCACTATGACCCATTGCCTCACATGTCTTTCCTTAGCCACGAAATGATATCTGGGTGAACTAGACTCCCTTCTAGAGTTAATACAAGTGCAATTTCTTCACGTTGAGCAATGTGAAGTTTAGGCTTATTAACAATAAGGAATTTCAATTACTAGGTTTCTAATACTTCCCCATAGTATGGAGTGCTACTTGCTGGAACCTGGAAAACCTGGGTTTAGGTCTCACCTCTAACACATACTGCCTGTGTGACCCTGGATGAATCATTTAACCTCTTGGTGTTGATCTGGCATCATTCTCAAGCTACAAGTTGAAGAGAAGGTACTGATCTGCATTGGTAGAAGGCATTTCCTGATCCAGGGGTTCCCTATGCCCATCAAATCACCAGTCCAGACCCTATCCCTAGCATGTATATCTAATACTGTATTATTAACTTTTGTTTTTATATCACAGTCATTTCTTTATAGACCACTCCTCTATCCCTGCAACTGAACCCTCCTTTGTAACAGGAAAATCCCTTCACCTTCCCCCAAAAGCTAATATAGAGATTGAATTTATGCAATGTTTGGTTCCCAGAGTACTTAATTCTGCCAAGAGAAAAATTAGAGTGGAGGCCGAATCCTCAGTTCCAAGTATTGGCTTCACCATTTGCTTGGGGGGCAAATTACCTATGCCTTTCCCAGTCTTCATTTCCTTACTTGTAAAAATGTCATGATAATACTTTAATACTCCCATTATGCAGGACTGTAGTAAACGTCAAATATGATATGTGCTATAAAGTACAGTTTAAGTATAAATTACCCTTTTCATGTTATTGTTTATTTTTATATGCTCAGCACTATGTTGAGTACTGTGAAGGATGTCAAGGAAATTTCAACCCTACTCCCTGCCTCTAGGCAGCTTTGATAGCACAACCCATACCCAACAGTTCCTTATTTCCTTCCTTCTACAGGTATTTAAAAACCTATAGTTTAGTTATGTTCTATCACTTAGGACATCTTAAAATGGACTAATCCTATCAATTAGAAGCTGAAGATTCAGAATAGGAAAAGCTGGTAGAAATAGTCCCATCACCTGACTTTACAGAAGAGGAAATAGAGGCTCATAGAAATGAAACTGCTTCTGCAAGATACCATGGGTAGTAAATGTCTGAGTCAAGATTTGGACTTATTTCCTCTGACTTCATAATCAGAGTTATTTCTACAGTACCACGTTGTGACCACATTATGGGCTTCACACATTTGAAGTAACAATCTGAAGTCCAGGGAAAATCATTGAACAAAGGACTATGTGTAAAAGACTCATGATAGTAGAAGAGATAGGGTTGGGAAAAAAGCACATTTAAGAAAGCTGATGATCATTAAAAGGGTCTTGGAACAGCACAGAACAACACTAGTGTGCATTCTTTGCACCAAAGGCAGAGAACTATTCAAAATATGTTCACTTTATACAATTGTGTCTTGAGAAAAGATAAAGCTTTGCTATGCAATCATTCTAACATTCATGTAAGTTCAAAAAGAGTTATTCCAAACATTAACAATTTAACAGATGGAATATGGACATATGTTACAAAACTATTTAACGGTAGGAAACTTTTTAAACTTTTGGAGCTTTCAGTTCGAAAAGATAGATCTTAGAGTTGGGCAGGAAGGTAGAGGTCTTGTAGCCCAATTGCCTCCTTTTATAGATAAGGAAGCTGAGACCAACATAGGTTGAAGTCACAGAGGTAGAAAAGAAGTGACAGAGTTTTGATTCCAATTCAGGATCTCTGACTCTAGACCTGGTACACTAAATTCCCACCAAGTTTGAAAGAATTTGAATGGGGTGTCAGGTTAGTATAGAATTATCAGTGTCACACGTTCTTAGGCTCTTTGATAAGTTTATCAGGATGTCAGTGGTCTCAAAGTGTCCAAGATCAATAATCAGATGTGGCTTCAAACCCTGTGTCTGTTATTCCCTTCTCTGGGCCTTTCCCATCAATCACTTTCCCTTCATTTCTAAAATGAACTCTAAATCCCATAAATTCTTTGTCATTTGGAAATAAAAAGGGGTAATAGGGGTCTCCTTCATTGATTTAGTAGATCTGTGAAGGTTTCTGTCTCATCCTGTCTCACTTCACCTCACCTCGTTTTTGTTATATGTTTCAAATATAGTCAGAATGGAAATGCTTTTGAAATGTCATAGCAATTTTCCTGGGAATCCCTTGGGAATCAAGAAGTTTTAGATGAGTTGCAGCACAGGAAAAGGTCACATCTCAATGAAGCAAGAATGTTTGCCTGAAAATTGAAAATATCATTATTTGATTTTGTCCAAAATGTTATTTTTTCCACTGATTTAAAAATGTGTATAGACACATCTGGAATGGCTAACTGTTCTAGTGTTATGTGTTCACAGTCATAATTATGTTCTTCCCAGCCAAAGTGGATGAGGAGTCATGTCTTCTTTGTGCAAAGAAAGTCAGAATTAGGCAAGCATCTCATTAATCTGATCCTTTAAAAATATTAAGTTTTTTGTAATGGCTTCTGAGCTGTCCATTAGGGAGATACAAATAAGAGTATTCATGCAATACTTTGAGATTAGCTCTGTATTTTACATAGAACATCTCTTCTAGGCATTACAATAACACTGGGAGGTATGAGCTACATACACATTTCACAGATGAGGAAATTGAAACTCAATGACTATGCCATCTCTTGACTACGAATATTAGATAAAATCACTCTAGGCTGCCTATTGGATACTGTAAAAACCCCAAAGTTTCTTTTTTTGGCTTAAATTGGCTTAACTGACCCAGAAGAATTATCTGGTGCATTTGGCCAATGTAAGGAAATCCAGGGGGACAGTTTGAAGATTTCCAGTAGATCCTTCTGGTCCCTGAATTTGGCCATATTTCTTCCAGTCATTCACTTTGCTAATATATATTATATATAATATATAATAATATATTAATAACTATAATAATATATGTATAGCTTCTAATACATGGCATTACAGACCAGAGAAATAAATATTCACTGAAGAATGACTAGATCTCTTGTTACACATAAAAGGCACATTCTATATGATTTTATAACTCATCTCTATCCCTCTGACATTAATATCCCAGAGGGAAAAAAAACATTATTTTTCCTAATAATTTTTCTTTGCATTTCAATATTCTCATTTGCTATATCATGATGCATAATTGAGTCTTTTTACCTTGGAACAATAAGTTGGCCTTATGGTTAAGTGGAGAATATAGGTAGGTACCTGTGTCTTGCCACTTGGGAGGAACCAAGGATATACTCTTTCCTCAAAATATCTTCCATGCTGAGGTGTTATAGTTCTTATAATGCTTCCATTGCTGATGTATTTCTTTAAATTTAGCATTTCTCCCTCCTTGTGATCTCCTTTTAAAATGCAAACATTCTGGGACGGTTAGTATATTAAATCACTAAAAACTTCAGGCTAAACTATAGATAATCTTCTTTTGTGATTAGAGGAAACATTGACAAGGGAAAGGTGGCTTCTGAGAAGGGAGTCAAGTGTACTAAATGGAGGGATGGGAGTCTGAGTCAAGAATGTGAACTTAACTTGCTATAATTTTCAATGATTCATTTCTAATCAACAGTTACATTAACCACATATTCTATTTAGGGCTTGACCTTTTGGTTGGTATGATATGATTGCTAGTACATTGTGACTTCAATACTCAAGCTTCTAGGCTTCCAAGGACAATAGGGTTGAATAGTTACTAAGTTCTTTATAATGGATATTAGTCAAGTATAGCACTTACTATTTCCATGAATATGTGCATTCATATACTCACAACCACAATCCTAGACATGACTTACTTATTGAGATTTGGCACAGTAAATATGAAAGATCAGTTGCTTTCCAGAAAATCCTAGGAGTACATGGGATGAAAGAAAATGAAAAATTTAGTCCAATGTCCAATACAAATGAATTACCATGAAATCACCACTGGAGTTGCTTTGAACTTACTGCACTTAATGTCATTTTTGTAATGTTTGCTATAACATTAAAATAAGTCCTGGATCTATAGTAATGCCTATGTGAATTAGCAAAGCTTGTGCAAATAGACTGCACTTTTTAGATTAGGAAATGTAAAAGTACAAAAATCAGTTGCATATATATTTAATATTGTATCCTATTAAAGCAAATCTCATTTTAAGTATAAAATGTCTGTTTCCCAGGAGAAGAATTTATCAGGAATTTAGTCCCTCAAAATACAGTTTGTCTCATAAAAAAATTCAATGATTCAAAAATTCAATAACCCCAAGACAGATCTAATATGCTAATATTTAAAGAGTCAAAATACTTTTTTTCTTCAAAACCCAGATGAATAAATAGAGTAAATAACACTACATTTGATATCAGAAATCAACAATATACAACTGCTAGAATGTTCAGTTCTACTCAGATAAGTCAATGTCATCTTTTAACTAAGTCTTAAAACTATTACTTTGGGGGACACTACTTCCGACATGTATTTTCTTTGGTTTTTCTCTGTTAGTATATTTCCACTCAAGCACTCAGAAATATTTACAAATATAGTGTACTTCATGTTTAAATGCTCCAAGATCTCCTGAATAATGAATTTGGGTTCATTGTCTTGAAACTCAAATAAGAAACTTTAGAATGTGAAGCTCTAAGTAATATTAGAGGAAATATCATAGAGTGTGTCTGTCCCCCTGCCACACTCACTCCACATTTGAGGGATTTTTGCTGCTTTTCTCTCTCCTCATTTTTTTCTTTCTGTTACACACAATCAATGCAAAAAAATAACAAGACACCTCTTATAGAACCTTTCTCTGGAGTTCTTTATAAGCAAAATTAATAGCAACCTTAGAATAAGTCCTTATTTAGTGTTTCTTTGTTAAATAGTTTGTCCTGCAAGATTTATTAAAGAGTAGTGATGTTTAAATTATATTGAAAATAGGAATTGACAGGGCAATACCTTGAGTAACTAGTGTATTTATTCACATCCTAATGGCAAACACTTTTTCTTTTTTCTAAAGGTTACTTTAGGAGTTTAATTTAAAGTGAACATCTTAAAATTATCCGTGCTTTCTTAAATGAAAGCTGTGCACTCACAGCTAAGAGTTTTGTTTTGTTTTTCAAAAAGTCCTTCAGATGATTCTACTTTCTTGGGGAAATTTCCACCTGGCCAGATAATCTCATGGGATTTAACTGAGAGTTCTCTCAATAGTACTGTGTTTAGGTACACCTCACCTTAGAGAACTGATAAAGTTCTGAAAAGCTGAGTGGAAATGGAAGAATTTTAAAAAGTATTCCCTATGTGCCAGGAAAAATTGACTGTTTCAGGAACTCTTTGGTTATACCCTAATGTAAAATAGAACATCCTTCTGTGATACAAGTATGATCACACTTTAATATATAGTTTATAAATGTGGGGTATTGTATATCAGGTTTCTGAAAGTGTTGTTAGGTACACAGCATGATAGGGGATGGGGTGGACTATTTTTTTGTCTTCTTTCTCCAGTGTGCAAATAATGGAGAAAATGGAAAACTGGAGGAATTTCTCCACACAATATCACCCATTGTTTCTCTAATATTTATATTACTGTAAGATGCTTAAAGATATAATTCTATGACTCCTCTTTTATGGCATAATATTGATTCTCAGAATGCAAATCTATGAAATTAAATCAAAGTTGTTTCACTTACAATTTCCTGCAATCTATGATTTGTTCCTTAGTCTCTGTGGATATGTAATTTCCAAATAAAGGAACAGAGACCTCAAAAAGTGTTAATAATATTGTACTAATACATATATATATATATATATATATAAATTAAGTAATTTCACTTAAATTTTTATAAATTGTAAAAGCACAAGCTATAAAAACTTTATTCTATTAAACTTAATTTTATAGAACCAACAGTTCGTAAATACCTATAATGCAAATATTACCTTGTGTATTGTATTATTTATGTAATAATATACCATTTAATAAAACAAGGTAAAAGATATACTTGTCTAATTAAAATATTTGTCAACTTTGAATTTAAAGAAATAATATTTTCAGTGTTTTTGTTTCTTTTCACTTGTCTTAAAGGGTGAAATCCCTATATTTAATAGAAAAGAAGGATTATTACTCTTGCCAAAAACCTTGTGTTGGGTTTTAGAGAGTACTAATGAAAAAAATTTCTTGAATTTCCATATAAAAGGTATCATCATCAAATGCTACTTAGTAAATGTGGATCAGTATTTGCAAAAAAAAAAAGCATATGAATATTGATAACAAAAAAGAGATTAATGAAATATCTCTGGAGTTTGCAATTAATAATTTTAGGTGCTAACCAATTTTGTCAAAGTTTATGTTGATCAAAACAAGAAAGTAGATTAGGTTTTACAAAGGCGATTATAAAATAAAGAAAAACTACATATACATTGAATTCTTCACAGCATTATCAAACAATCTGTGTTTTATTTTGGGATTTCTGTCATCCTAGGTATTTTGGAAATATTTGCTGTGTCTCAGGGGATTGTAGGAATACGAGGAGTTTTCAGCAACAAATTTTTAGCGATGTCAAAAAAGGGAAAACTCCATGCAAGTGTAAGTAGAATTGCATTCATTAATTAAAGATGTAAATTCATTAATTAAAGATGTTAAGGAAACTTTACATGCAAAATTGTTTTCCAAAATCATAGATACAGGTGACAACTTGCTTAGGGATATATATGTGTCTGAATGTATATGCATATGCATATGTGTGTATATGTATATTAAACTTATGAATCATTTACGTTTTAGCAAAAATTATTTTTGCAATTACATTTTGATATCCATTTCATCTATTCAAACATTTTTATTTGATTCAAATATCCTCACTTATTAGAAATAAGTACATAGAGAAATAAATTATTTTACTTGTAAAATAGGAGCTTTCAAGTGTTTAGAAATGGAATTTACAAATAGTGCAAAGGAAGTTCATGAATACCTACATTTATGATTAAGATACTTATTTTCATTTTTAGTTTATTATGCACAGATCTGAAAAAAGATCCTGTCATACAATAGTTTCTTCAAAAGATTACATAAAAATATTATCTAATACACATTGTATAGAAGTAGTTTGTATTTCATAGATTGCATACCAGTAAATTCATACATAGATACATAATTTCATTTGTTTCTTGAATGGAAAGTATATAACCCTTGTATATTCAGTGTCCCTTATGTTTTATTTCCATGTATTCTATCTTTGTATTTTACACTCATAAAATAATTGCCTTTATGTCTAAGAAGACTTTGTATGGTCTAAGATTATTTTGATTAAAAAATATCCCTCATTTTTATGATACTATAGTGCTTATTGCCACCTTATAAATCATTGTTTTCCGGGTACCAAAGGGAGGGGACTTACTAAAAAAAATAGATGCGGAAGATTTTTTTTTCCAATGTAGTGAGCAAAGATTTAAAGACATTATTCAAGAAAAAAATGATTTTAAAGGAATTAAAGTGAACAGTAATTGGTAGTAGAAACACTTTAATTCAATAAAGGGGAAAAACATTTATGGTGATTTTAGAGATGCTTTGACTCTGATAATTAAATGTATTATAATATGATCATTTTACTGCTTAGTATGCCTTTTAAAAATCTCTGATTGCTTCTTGGAATGAACAGTAGGATATGAAATATTTCTTGGCCCTACAGCACAGCCTAAAGTTATGGAATACTTTTAAGATAAAGGAGAGGTCATAACGAAATTCTATATTCTCTCATTCCAATTTACTGAAAACAAGTTATGTATTTAATATATATATATATATATATGTGCATGCTTATAGGAACATAATTTTCAAAGCCAGTATTTTATAATACGTCAACCATAATAATATGTTCTTTGAAAAAATCCCTTTTGTTACTTTTATTTTGCTGTAGCATCATTTGGGGAAATATAGGATATCCCCACTCTATCACAAATCCCATTATCATAAGAAAAGAAATCCAGATAAAGGATAGATATCAATAATAAAACTATCTCTGATGAATAGAATAATTTCTCACCAATCTACTTTCACTTGTAAAAAGATAAAATTATAACTAGATTTTTATATATTTGAGCTTAAGCATATAATATAGTCTTGGTTTTGTTTTTGATAATGTATAATTTAGGTAGGGAAGAACATCTTACTATTTTCTTTAAATTCAGATTGCTAGCGTAAAGGTTTACATAAATTAGATTAAACTTGGGCCAGGATAAGGACAATTGTTACCAAGAGTGCTGAGTTAAAAATGGATACCAATTAGGCACATTAGGCTATTAGGATAGGATATTCAATTCCTCAGTCAAATTCAAGCAACAAATTTCTAGAAACTTGACCCAAATGTCTAAAGACGGCTGGTATAAATAACACAGATGATACAAAAAAACAGGAGATGCTCTCCTGTTCTGGCTTGGCAGAATAAAGTTATTTCATGGCCTAATGAGTTTTAAACAGTACAAGGCAAGTCTTGTTCTCGTCACTCAGTGAAATGCTTTGATATAAAAGACATTTTGATGACTTTGAGCTGAAGCAGAGATAAATGTTAAGTCCTACAATTATGTGAACTCTTTCAAGACCAAATTTTTCAAGCTCTTGTTCTCTAATCTGAGCTTAGTGGACATTATGAGACTTTTTTCCTTATATGAAAACATAATTAAATTAAAAAGTAGCTCATTTTTAATGATTCTGGATTTTGAAATAATAATAGTCTTGGCAATTATTAGTCCTATGTACAGATTATTTTTTCCTTATTTTAAAAGTCCTGTTTAAGATTTTGAAGACTTAATCCTGTTTCCTAAATATTCATTAGTTTAGATCAATATTAAAAACCATATTATGAAATCTGCATAAATAATTTTGAGTTATTTTCAATAAATAATTTCATAGAGATGCTGAGTTTTCCTGTAGAGCTAGAGCATTCAGTTCAACAAAGAAACCTACTACGTACCTGCATAGGGTCTTAGTAACATGGCCATTAGTCCTTACAAAGTCATTGCTAAAATAACAACTGAGGAAATTCTTCCTATAATCAATGCTCCCCTCAATTCCCCAACCTTTACTGGGGAAAATGCATTGGCTTGCTGTTGTTGTTGTTATTGTTTCTAAATTATCACGATTGAAGTTTCCTGGATGCTTACAGAATTACTAACTTGGAGTTGAAAGCACATCCTGAGTGCTCAAAATTATCTTGTAGCTAGGTAAACATATGCAAAAGAAAGTACTGTTCTTCTATGTCCCATATGGAAACATTTGGATTATCTTATTCTGTTGGAAAGTTCTAATTATGGCATTTTATTAGCATTTATGTTATATTTGGGGGATATAATCTTGAGCTAGATTCTTTAGTAGTATATTTTCAACTTCAGTCTACTTACATGAGGCTGCTGACACAACCCCCACTGAGTTACCTTGTATAAGTACTCTGTACATACTTTTATGTATATGTGTCCCTGGAAAGATCAGAAAGCCCTCGAGGTAAGGAAGAACTTGCTTCCTTTTGGTCACAGTATCCCAAGTGCCCTGCACAACCGCTGGCAGATAACATGCACTTAATAAATGATTGCTTATTGATTGATTAGGCATGTTAAATGAATTTTAATGGGTAGGTTTTTGTCGGCAATATTATGAAAACTTGATTGAGCTTCAAGATGGAACTTTGAAGCTCAAAAGTAGATTTCTTGAGATACATTTTCTGTAACTTCACCTGTGGGTGAATATCTAGTGATCAGGCTTACAGACCTACAAACATCAGCCCAGATTCTTGACTAGAGAGAGAGATGGGAATAAGCATATATTAAGAGCCTATTGTGTGCTGGGCTTAAGTGCTTCACAAATATACTCTCATTTAATCTTCAATCGCCTTATTGGTATTTGTTATGATGGGAAACCAATTCTAGATCCTTATAATTAGTCTGAATTTGGGGCATAAAGGGGACCTCGTTTCTGTTCCTTCAAAATTGTTCTTGCTTGTCTGCTTTAGAAAAAAAAAAGTATTATTTAGATTTACAAAGAACTGGTTTCATAGCATTGCTTAGCTCAGTCACAGAAATTTTGTTTTATTCATTCAAAATTTGGCCATTATTTATTAAATGCTACCATGTATTTGGCAATTCTGTTGGAAAAAATATAAAATATTTTTATATTTATATATAAAATTACATACCCAATCCTGTATATATATAGGAAGCTTATAGGTTCTGCTTTTTTGGGGGAAAAAGACTGGCATTCAGTTGTACTTCTGAATAAGAAGACACATTTTAGCATCATACTGAAAAGGTGCAATATACCATAAATAGGACAAGGTGATCAAGTGTAGTATTTTTGACTAGAATCTCCTCTTAATTGATTTTAACTAGCAGCAATTCTTTTTAAATAGGAACCACTATGAATTCAGTGGGGAAGTCCAAGGCCACTGCTCAAATTATCTCGTATATCAGTGCTAGAATAATTCCTTCTATATGTCTTCTCTTTCTCAGGTAGTTCTTAAGCTGAATAAAATATTTTCCCAGAAATAGTCCCTTTAGTCTCTGTCTTTTTCTCTTTCCCCTCTCACCATTTGCATTTTTCATTTTAATAGGAAGTTTTACAGGACATCCTTCTTGATTTCCCAAGAAGGTCCAGATTTTACTCTTCTGGAAGGACATCTCTCCCAGCTTCCTTCAAAGCAGCCACTAGCTTTCCCTTTGCATTTCTCAGCAAATATTTTGTTTGTTTCTTGGCAAGGTAGGAAAGTATCCTCCTTGGCAGTTCAGCATCCTGCTTTGCCTTTACTTCTATCTTCGTTAAAATATATTACTTATGGCGCCTTCTGGGCTCTTATTAATAGATGTTTCCTTTCCGTGCATTATGTTTAATTATAAAACTTCCCAAGTTAATTCCTGCTCCTTAAAGGGTACCTGTCTCATCACAATCTTGTCATTACTCAGATATCTCTTCTGGATCTTAGTGTTTTCCTTCAGTGAGCTCCTAAAAGAGCTAGATCGATGGAAATCCTTTCATACTTCTATTAAAGTATATCTGTCTATCTTTCTATCTATCTATCTATCTATCTATCTATCTATCTATCTATACACACATATGATTGTATTATATTTATTGTGATGGAACATAAACTCCATGAGGACAGGGATTGTTTCTTTTCTTTTCTTTTTAATTCCCAGTACCTAGTATAGTGATTGACAGATAGTAGACCCTTAAGAAATATTTATCAAATAATGGATAGCTAATTCTCAATCTAAAGATCCATAGAAAATGTTACAGTGGAAAAAAAATACTTCTAAGCAGAAGACATTATGAAACAGGTAAGGTTGTACTTGGTCAGCTCTGAAGTAACACTTTCAAGGCCGCTTCTCCCCTGAATGGTAGACTTAACCCATTGGGTTGCCTAGAAACAGCTACTAAGATTCAAGGTCTGGTCTAGGGGTGGCTTTCCTTAAGGCCACTTCTCACAAAGTGAAATGAAAAACTGAATAATGATTTTCATTAATATTCACTATCATTATTTAAATATCCTCTTTGTAAAGTCAGAACCTAAAGCAGGGGTGGGGAACCTGCAGCCTTGAGGCCATCTGTGACCCTCTAGGTCCTCAAGTGTGGCCCTTTGACTGAATCCAAATTTCACAGAACAAATTCCCTTAATACAAGGATTTGTTCTATAAAAGTTGTACTGAGTCAGAAGGCTGCACCCGCAGACCTAAAAGGCCGAATGTGGCCTTGAAGCCACAGGCTCCCCATCCTTGGTCTAAAGTATTGTTTAGAACAGAGATATTTCCACACTTCCTCCCCTGACACCTCCTTATTTTCCAGGCTGCTATAATTTAACTTTGCTAGTCTAAGTTGGACTAGAAGGCCACTGAAGTCACTTCCAACTCTGAAAATTCTACTGCATTGGGAATGTGACAAATTCATGTCAAAATGCAGATGGGAGGGGCATCTATCTTTGCAGTTCAATTTGACTTTTTTTACTTCTTTTTTATACCATGTAAACCCATATATATGTGTATATACATGCATATCTTTTTTGTGTGTAATATATATTACATAGTAGCCATATGTCTGAACTGCTCTTTCTGGTTCTACTAGCAGTTTGTAAATCTTTCAGTTATGAGGCATTTGCTCAATGATGAACTTACAGGACAAGGACAAAACTGCTTTCAGACCCAAAGGTTCATCTTGATGTTTAATCATAGCTAAGTTTACACATGTGTATGTATCTATATGTAACCACACACAAAAATATGCATTTACATATAGGTGCATATATACATGTATATGAATTTGTATGTGCTTATATATACATATATGTGGAGATGAGAGCAAGAGAATGTAAGAGAATGGATTGAGGAGATTGATGTCCTTGAAGCAGAAGATTGCGCTATATTAAACTTCTGAAATCTACCAGCAAAACCTCAAATTCAGACATGCTATTTATGAGATTAGAAGTTCTTGGTGATGTACAGTAATTTTTAAATAAATTTTATAAGTCTCTTGATTTGGAAAAAATCACAATCTAGTAGTAATAATAGAATCTTAGGAGATATAACTGGCCTTAAATGTTGGACATGTTCATTCTAGTTCTGCTATTTAGTTCCTGTATGACCTCAGGCAAATCACATCTCTGAGCTACCTTTCTTCAAATGTAAACTGAAAGGGTTGGACGAATGACCTCTAAGTTTCTTTAGGCAGTGAGGCGGTATAATGGACAGAGGGCTGATCTAGGAATAAAAACAAATGAGTTCAAATCCAACCTCAGATACTTTTACTAACTGTGTGACTCTGGACAAGTCACTTACCCTCTGTCTGCCTCAATTTCCTCAAACATAAAATGGGAACAATACTATTTACATGCCAAGGTTGTTTTAAGGATTAAATAAGATAATAATTGTAAAACACCACAGTGCCTAGCATGTAGTGAGTTCTTAATAAACACTTTTCATCCCTCTCTTCCTTCTCTTTCAGCTCTAAACCCCTTACATGAAATTAGGGATTTAGTTCTAAGGAAGGAACCTTAGAAAACTCTATACTCCAATGCTTCATTTAAGACAGGAGGAAAGTGAATTCTACGGAGGTCAAGTGAAGGGCTCCGTGTCGTATAGCTAATAAGCAGTATAGTTTAGGGCTGAGCTAAGGTACAGTGATTCTTAGCCCACCATTCTATTCTTTCCCCTTTTATAAGATGCTTCCACTGCTCTAACAGAGTAGAATTAACATTTGAATTGGGATTGAGGGAGACTCGGGTTTGAATCTAGTATGCACTATCTAGTACTTGTGTGGTCATGGGCAAGTCACTTAAATTCGCTGGGTTTCAGCTTTTTCTTCTGGAAGAATGGTAATAGTTATAGTAATAATAATACCAGATAAAAACAGTCTGTCAACCTCAAACCATTCCAAAAGTATCAGTTATTATTATTTTGATCATAAGGCCCAATAGCTTCAAAATCTTTTGTACTTTCTACCTCTCTGATCCAAAATTCCCAATCCTAGAACTATCTTTTTGGTTAGCAAATAAAGATGGCCAAGATGGCTGCCTTAATGGAGGACTACTGCCCAATTCTAATATTCCCACTTTAGGAAAAAAAATAACTAAAATTTGTACCAGACTGAATCCAGAAATCTAATGACTCCTTCCTTCCCAGAAGTGAACAAAAAGTCACCCAGAAGCCCTTAGGCAGTAAAAGAGGAGACCACAAGAAAAGCTAGGACCAGCACAGGCAAATAAACCTAGCCTTCAAGCATGACCAGAGATGGGCTAGAGACATGTGTAGACGTGAAGGCTCAGTGTCCAAAGACAAGAGCACAAGAGGTCTAGAGTGGTGAGAAAGCTCTGGGAAAGGGCATGGGGGTACCTTGAAAATCCTAGGGAGTGTAGTGGCCAAAGCAGCAAACTGGTGCTCACATTAGGATAACCCAGAACCCAGGTGCTCAGAGGTCCTAAGCACTTTTGTTTTGTTTTGAGATGCTATTGATGACCCTGCAGCTCTAGCACTCTGAGTCTAAAAGAGGCAGGAAGGCATGGAAAGACGCAAAGTGGAAACCCAAAGGATCCAGGGTCAGACCAAGCAGAGTAGAAGACCTCATCCAAAAGCACATCAAGGGGCAAAGCCTAGCTCTGGCACAAAGCCCCAATGCAGTATCTAAAAAAAATTGGAGAGATGAATAAGTCAAAGCAAAAACTGACCAATACAAGATATCTATCTATCTATCTATCTCTCTATATATAGATATGTGTCTTTATGTGTATATATGTATATATTCATATATGTAGATGCATGCATATGTATATATGTGTGTATATGTGTATATACACATGTGTATATATGTGTGTATATATATATATGTGTGTGTGTGTATACATAATACAAATCTAGAAATTCCCCCAAAGAAGGAACAGTTAACTCCATAGCAACTGCAAGCAGACTCAGAGGAAAAAATAGACTTTCCATAAGGACTACATGAATAGCTAGAAGAAATGAAGTAAGATATTTTAAAAATGAAATCAGAACTGGGGAGGAAAGAAGTGGTAGGAGAACACATAGTTTATAAGAGAAAGAGAGAAATCTTATCCAAAAAATGGTCTTCCTGAAAACTAGAATACATCTAATACAAGTAAATTAATATGAGATACCAAGATATATTAGAACAAAATTAAAATGACTAAAAAAGTAGAAGAAAATGTAAGATATCTGACAACAGAAACAATTGACCTGGAAAATGGGTCAATTAGAGATCCCTTAAGAATCATTGGATTACCTAAAATCATGTTGATTTTTTTAAGCCTTAGACATTATATTTCAAGAAATAAATGAAATTGCCCAGATCTATTTTGGAACCAGGGGAAAAAGTCAAGATAAAAAGAATCCACCAATTACTTCCAGAAGTGAGGGAAGCAAATGTTATATCTTCTTTCTTTTAACCAACACATCAATGGAATAAAATAACATGAGTTCAGTTTCAAAGAGCCATAGTCTCCCTACAAAGAAGTGAGGCATATTTTTCTCAGATCTTCTGGGCCAAGTTTTCTCATTAAAGCAATGTGGTGTTCCTTCCTTCCTTCTTTTTTTCTTTCTTTCCTTATTTCTTCCTTGCTTTTTCCTTTCTTTCATTCTTCTTTCCTTTTTTCATTTAAAGTCTTGAAATTACTGTTAATGTGTATTTGTGGCAAGGGGATAGAACTGGATGAGAGAGGACAGGCTCTGAACAATTGGAAACTCAGGATTGGAACCAAAATGGTGGGAGGAGGACAGCATCACTTGGAGAGAACATTGAAGTTGAATAAGGCAATGAAAATGAAGGTAGATGCAGAATAATCGAACTTCCTCCTCCTAGAATGGGTGACCTTTCTAGGAGATGAATAAGAATATCTCGTTTTTCCATAGACTTTAATTAAGTGTATAACTCCCCCTCTTTTTATCCCTTTGACCATTTCCAAAGTCTGTTCTTGTTGTTTTAAGGGGAAAGAAGTGGATCATAAGCAAATAGGAAAAATCAGAGATTTATTTTTATAAAGCAAATATATTCACTCAATTCTCAGTGTATCTTATGGCTAGTTAATACATATCTGTCTTGATTCCTTAAACTTTCTACATAGGATCATAAAATTGTTTAGCTAGAAGGGACTATCCAATAACTTCTAATTATTCTACACCTCTAGTCCTTCACCTCTGTCAAGAGATAGGAAACATGTTTCATCATCAGTATCCATTGTTCCAACACAATCTTCACAGTACCAATGGTGACTATGAATATGCTAGCATAGTTCTCAATCACAAAATATAACAGACTCTCCATATATAAGACAGAAGCAAAACATTTATTCTGACACCAGAAAGCCAAATCCCAACACCAATAAATCAAATCCATCATAGCAACAAAGAAGTTAATACACCATAGCACAGTAGGAAGCCACACCATCCTTTATCCCTCCCACAAACACTCACAATCCTAGCTGTTACAGCAGGGGGAGAACAAACACTAACAAACCTGTCACCTTGGCTGGGTCCTCTCCTCCCTCCAGCTCGAACTGCTCTGACTCCCAACTTTTTGTGGGCTCTGCTCTACCCTTCAGCAAACCCCTCCCACCACAGGCTCCATATGATTACATTTGGCTTATTAGGAAGCAGAGAAGATCTTCAAATTCCCTTAGACCTATTAAGGAGCAGGAAAATCTTCAAATTCCCATTACCCTTACAGTTTCCTAGAGTTGTGACTGGTCATTGCATTGATCAAAGTTCCTCTTTCAAAACTTTCTTAATTAAAATTCTTGTTGTCTTTAGATTAACTGTTCCCATGGTTCTTTCATTTGACTTTGTCAATACATACAGATTTTCCAAAGTTCCTCTGAATCTATCCCTTTTGTCATTTGTAGCAGCACAATAATATTCCATTATATTCCTATATCATAATTTCTTTGACCATTCCCCAACTGACAAGTGCATACTTTCTTTCCAGTTCTCTGCCACAACAGAAAGTGTTGCTATGTATATTTTCTGTGTATATGCATCTCTTTCCCAGGCTTTGAAATTCTTTTTCTAAGTTCTTTTAAGTGCTAAAAACCATTGGTCTTTTTTCTATCCTCATCTTTTTTTATTATGGAAGAAGCTCTTGTCTCTGTGGCCCTCCCTCTGGATTCTTTTTGCTTCCTCTAAACCTTTGTTGATCTCTCTTCCGGGGAATCCCATGACTTCCTGAAAAAGGTTCACTTTTTGGATAGTTCTAATTCTCAGGAAGTTTTTGCTTGCAATGAACTGGTCAGCCTTTCTTTCACCTGTTGCTCATCATTCTTTCCTCTGGAACCAAACAAACCAGGCCTTTTTTCTCATTCATGTGACAGTTCTCCAATGACTTTAATCTAGTCATCATGTTTCCATATTCTCTTCTCTAGAATGAACATCCTCAGGTCCTTCAAAGAACCCTCATTTATCCTAAGTTATAGTCCCTTCACCATATTAGTAACCCTAAAAAGTGTTACTCAGAGCAAGCATATTACTTCAGATGAAGACTGACCAGGGCTTCTCTGTTCTATGGATTCTATGCCTTTTGATATAACCTAAGAATGCTTTATATATATACATATATATATATATATTTTTTTTTCTTTTTTGTCATATCACAATGCTGACTCACATTCAGCTTAAAGTTCATTAAAGGCTCGAGGTTTTGGGTTTTTTCCCCCAGAAATTCTGTTATCTAGTCACATCTACCCCATCTTCTATTTGTGAAGTATGTTGGGTTTTTTTAATTCCTGATTTAAAACATTATATTTAGCCTTGTTAAATTTCATCCTGTTAGTTTTAGCCCAATATTCTAGCTTGTTCAGAGATTTTGGGTACTGACTGTCATCCAATGAATTAGTTATCCTTCTGAACATCCTTCTGTCATTTTAAAATGGGATAAACATGCCATCTATGTCATGTTTTATACCAATCATTTATAAACATTTTAGATAACACAATGCAGTACACATCCCTGAGGCATTTCATTAGAGACCGTCTTCCAAGTTAACCTAGAACTATTGGCCATGCCTCTGATTTTGGTGATTTAGGTATGCTTGAATCTACTAAACTATCTGGGATATACAATATTTAGATTATCTCCAATTTATCCTGTCTATATCTTGTTTTTACATAATTGTTTGCATGTGACTCTCCATTAGCCTGTGAGTTCCTTCAGAGCAGAAGTCCCTGTCTTTTGTCTTTCTTTTTATCCCCAGTGCCTGGCACATAAAAGGAGCTTAATACATGCTTACTGTTGGGCTGACTGATTAATCAGAAAAAAATTTTTTTTAAATCTTAATATTTTAATAAGTCTAGTTCTCTTATATTGCTTGTATTAATAAATATAACACATATCACTTCTGATCAAAATGATGTTTTCACTGAAATCGCATAGGAGGAAATAAGCATTTATTAAGTACCTACTGTGTGCCACTCACTGTACCAAGTGCTTTACAACTATCATTTCATTTGATCCTAATAACAACCATGGAAGGAAAGTGATATTAGTATTCCCATTTTATAGTTGGAGAAACTGAGGCGAACAGAGGCTGTTCAGGGTCAACCAGTCAGTGTCTGAGGTGACATTTGAACTCAGGACTTCCTAACAGGAAACCCAATAGTCTATCCACTGCACCATCTAGTGACTTAATAGAAAATTGCAAAGGGGAAATTTACATTCCTGAAAAAATATACTTCCTGGTTTAAAGGAATTCAAGCTTAGTCAGCACAAAAGTCTCACTGCATGAGACACAAGGGTGTCTTGCATGGTTTTTAGTCTAATATATGCATAAAGCTAAGAATACTTATTTTTGGGTGAAATTTCTTTATAGAAAAGCTATATTTTCTGAAGGAATATTTCACTGAAATGTTTGCTTCAAATGGGTCTTTGCTATATAATTTAAGGAAGTTTTCAGACAAAGCATTTAAAAACAAGTAAAGATGTCCAAAACAATCTATAAGGTTGAGGTCTCACCCCATATATTTGTGTGTGTGTAATGAGATTGGTGAGATGCTTCCACTGACATCACTGAACTCTCAAGTGGTCATTTGACACTGTCATTTATACTCTAGATTTTTTTTTAAATGTTCTCTCATCTACATTTCCCCTCACCCAGCCAAGGGTGCACTGTGAAAAACAGATGCCTGGACACTTTCATCTTGAACATTAGGGTTCTTGGAGCAAGAGTTTTCAGGAGGGAACTTTTCAGGGAGGGTTTTCACTAATGCTATGGATCCTAAGGAGAGGAACTAAAACCAGAAAAGCAAGGTTTGTGTATCTATGATAGTGGAATAAGGCCCTTTCATTGAACAAACAACAGCCATAATAACAAACCTTGTCAAATCCTCTATACATTTTTTCACTGCATCTTTAAGGGAAATAAATACAAAGCAGGGACCAAAGAGTTCAATACATTTCAAGGTACATGGCTCGAACTTTGGTCTTTCCCAATTCTGATCATTCCCAATTCTAATTTTAGAGACAATAAATTTTGTAAGATAGAAGTGCAAATGAAGTCAGTGCACCATATGTAAGATGTTTTTCACTGTATTCAACTGCATTTCAAAAAAAAAATCAAGATTATAATTTTTTTTTTCATTTTATCCACTTTCCTCTGAAACCCAACTCACTCATCATTTCTAAGACATTCATCCTTTCATCCTTGAGGGCTGTAGTTCCTATTTTATGGTAAAACTTTAAGACTATACAATTTAAACTGGAAAGTACATCAATACTTTGAAAAACTAAGAAATTAATAGCAAATTCACATTTCTATTTGTAACAAATCTATGTTAAAATATAAAAGAAAATTTTATGTGATTACTTACAATGATACCAATATTAGTTTTTACCTTAAAGAGGGGTTTTTAGAATGTGGAATCAAGACCCCAAAGATATTACACTTTGTTTAAAGTATTCGCTTTTCAGCCTATTGGACTTCAAATAGAGCAATGGTTAAAGATAATCAGTGGTAGAGTTTAAGAAAATTTGAATGCACAGTGATACAATTCCCAAATAAAGCCTGTCATCAGAACTCAAACTTTATCTACCTGTAAATAACTAACATAAGGAAAACACATGTTACTAGTATCTAGTTCTTTACATGGGTCCCAAATTACATGTGGCCCAAATATTGGGACTAGATCATAATACCCACTGTGCCTGTCTCATAGCATTATTGTGTAGAAAGAGTACATTATTATATTGTTTGGAAATTTAATTATTATGCTGTTTTATTAGAGACTGTTTGCACTCAGAACATCTTCTTGACCCCATAACTCCTTAGGAATGCAAGAGATAGCTAAAAGGAATTTTTGGTTCCTGCAGGTCCTGGATCCATATTCAGTCTTGGGGGTCCACCTAAGCTTATATTTTGGGATCCCTTCATGTGATTTCATATGTGACTTGTGCATGATACCTTTGTCAAAATCTATATAATTTAAACCTTCCAGAACCTGGAAGAGAGAGTCACTTCTTTTCAGATGTCTCTCTATTAAATGACCTAAAATTTCTTTCTAAAACTATTGCAGATTTTAGGGTTTATTCTCATGAACAATTGTAAGGGTCAAGTGAAATTTGAAATAGTTTTGGAACTTCTTTTTTTTTTTTTAAAGCAATTGGGGTTAAGTAACTTGCTCAAGGTTACACGGCTAGTCATTATGTGTGGGTGCTCATTTTCTGAGGCCGGATCTGATCTCGGGTCATCCCAACTCCGAGGCCGGCGCTCTTACTCACTGCGCCACCTAGCCACCCCTTTAGGGCAATTGGGGTTAAGTAACTTGCCCAAGGTCACACGCTAGGTTTTTGTTTGTGTGGATTAAGTGTCGGAGGCCAGCTCCGAACTCAGGTCCTTCTGATTCCAGGGCCGGCACTCTATTCACTGCGCCACCTAGCCGCCCCGAGCTTTGGAACTTATGACCTTTATCAATGTAGCAAATATTGAGACCCCCAATATATTCAATTTTACAGTTCTATCCAGATCTCTCCCTCTCCTCTCTCACCCCTCCCCCTGATGGAGTTGCCTTGCCCATCCCGCCTTGGTCCTCACCGGAAGGTTGGAGTGATTTTCCAGATGTGGACAGAATTGTAATTACAATTCACTCAGGTTCTAAGGAGGGTTCTACATCTACACTCACATTGTAGCTGCAGAGCACCCACCTATATTCTTCCCATTTATACAAATCAGACACAAAGATACCCTTAACTCTAATACATGAAATATTTGCTAAATGAGAAGTCAAAAGCAGTAATAATCATAACATAACATTACTCAACAGAAGACAAAAGCAGGCATAATCAATACATAACAGACCACTTATAAACCAGAGCCATACCATACTCTTTCTTTCTTTTTTTTTTTTTTTTTAAAGCAATTGGGGTTAAGTAACTTGCTCAAGGTTACACGGCTAGTCATTATTTATGCGTGGGTGCTCATTTTCTGAGGCCGGATCTGATCTCGGGTCATCCTAACTCCGAGGCTGGCGCTCTATTCACTGCGCCACCTAGCCGCCCCAATACCATACTCTTTCATGGTTCCCAGGGATGGGGGAATGATAACACTCTTATAGAAACCTAGCAGAGAAGCATATGAGTAGGGAAACATATGTACTGAAAGCAACTCATGACCCTCCAGTCTTCAGACCTGGATTCTTCCTGGCAATAATCTGTACCACTTATCACCTGTATCTCTTTTGAACCAGGTCATTTTTCTGTTATTCTTGGGCCACTAAAGTGAGGTTAAGATCTTTTACATAAAAGGATCCTTACAGCTGGAGACTGTAGGGGTTCCTGACTTCCCACATAGGCAATAGTCTATTGGCATATAGGCAATGCATATTCTTTCAATGCAAAAATCATTTCTCTCTAATTCTGGGTTATAAAAGAGTCCCCTCCCCCTCTTACAGACTGTGATAAGCTTTTCCCTCATGAGAAGAATAATGGAAAATAGAGACAAATTTTCAAGGGTTTTCTCCTCTTTCTTTAGATGGAGTTAGAAAGCAAGGCAGCCTTTCTACTTTGCTGCTACCAGTTCTTCATCCCATACTAGAGGATTCTCCTTTTCTCCAGTCAGCACTTTGAAACAGCCATAATCACACTTTTATTTTCTCCAGCTTAAAAATCTTTGAATCGGGGTCTCAGTGACCTATCTCTAACTTGCGTTGAGAAACCCAGAATCCACAGCAATAGCAAGTATGTCATAGGTGGTCATTATACATTAGTCCCCTAGTCCTAAACAGTTCTTTGATTTAAAGTGTTCTAATGTTAAACTCCTAAAGTCCTGAAAATAGCTATATTCAAATTAATAGTGCGAAAATAATGCAGTCACTACTTTTGCCTCAGAAAAGAGTTTTCTCCAGTCTTCTCAGAACTTTTCTCTGAAGTTTCTCTAGACACAATCTGTTTTTCCTCTTTTCTTTTCTCTTTCACATGAAATATTTTTTTCCTCCTCCCAGCAAATAATACATTTCCATAAGAAAGGAAAAGTATCTTACATGAACTGTCCTTGTCGTTTTTGCTGTTATCTGTCCTTATACAGTTTGCTCCTTCCTAGAATTACTTTTTGGTTTTCTCATAATCATTAACGCAGACTATTAGTGACATAATTTTTCTTTTCTGAAACAAACATTGACTTCTTTATACATTTATTGGATGATATATTTTCTTCATAAAGATTTATATTATGTTTATATTGTTTACATATTTCACATAAGTAATTTATATTATTTATATAGTATTTGTTTCTTTATAAAGATTTATATTATTTACATATTATATATATACAATTTATCTTCATTTACATTATTTAGATATTTACATGTAAATTTGTACTACTTATGTATTTATTTCTTTATGAAGATTTACATTACTTTTGTATATATAATTCCTATATTTACATATAAAACATATACCTGTATATTATATATAACACATATATTTACATACATATAATATAAATATTCATTTATATTAAATATTTACATGTACATAATTTATATTATTTATACATCATTTATTTATAAATATTTATAAAGAAAATATATCATCTAATAACTGTATTAAGTAGTTAATATTTGATTCAGAAAAGAAAAAATAATTAGAAGTCAGCAACACTCTGTGGCTCTGCCTCTGAGAAAACCGAAAAACAAAGAGCTACAACAAAATATAAAGCTACATGTTGGCCCTCTCTTAGTGGTACAAATATTATTGAGGATGATGGAAAATTTATACTTATTTCAAGGGCACTATATAATTCCAGGTCTCAGAACACAAATTCATGTGTTACCAAGGGACAATTTCTTAGGGAAATATTTCTGGTCATTTTTAAGGCTAAGGGTTCGGGAACTTGCAAGAGTCTGCCTTAGAAGAAAGTGTTTTTTCTGTAAGTCTGCAAGTGACTACAGATCTCAGAGGCTATTTATTTTTAGACATCTCATGGAGTTAACAATAAGGAAATGTATTAAGGCACTTAATTCTTGCTTTTATGAATGTTAATGTTTGGGCTACCGAGCCTGTAGTAACTCAGCAGGAATCAGACTAGAAATTAATGTGAATGATGCAGCTGTGTTGAGGGTGATGGAGATAGTAACGTCCGGGCAGTTTGACTTAAGGGGATGGAACAGAGACCAATAGAAACTTTGGCTTCTATTACTGGCACCCAAACTTTAAACAACATGCTGAAAATGTCGCTGTTCAAGTCTATTCAAGGCTTCCTTCTGAAAGTCAAAATTCTCTCATTCTGTTTTCTAGGCCAGATTTACAGATGATTGCAAATTCAAGGAGCGGTTTCAGGAAAACAGCTATAATACCTACGCCTCAGCCATCTACAAGACTGAAAAGACCGGGAGAGAGTGGTATGTGGCCCTGAACAAACGGGGAAAAGCTAAAAGAGGCTGCAGCCCAAGGGTCAAACCCCAACACATTTCAACCCATTTCCTTCCGAGATTCAAACAGTCCGAGCAGCCAGAACTTTCTTTTACAGTCACTGTTCCAGAAAAAAACAAACGACCGCCCCACCTGGTCAAACCAAAGGTCCCCCTTCCTGCACCTCGAAAGAAGCCAAATACAGTCAAATACAGACTCAAGTTTCGCTTTGGATAGCATTCAGGCTTGTGAGATTTTTTTCCCGTCAGTAGCTGCCCTGGGTGTCTTCAGAGTTCTAGGCCTAGAACTGCAGGCCGAGTTGTGCTTTTCTCCATCAAGGACGTGCAGGGAGATAAAGACTTGTATCACTAGACCCAAGCAGTATTGCTGTTTGACAGTGAAGAAGAGTGCTAACTGAAGCAATGTTCTTAGTAGGAACCTAAAGGGAAGAAGATAGTTTCAAATCAGTGAAATGGAAAACCTTTTGTTTGCTTAATTCTCAATGGCATTTGGACCTCTGTTTTCAGGATTGGACTCTGTATTTTGATGATTTTTACAAAACAACGTGAAAGAGCATACATGGAACATTTTTATTTTTATTTTCCAAAGAATATTTTGGTGCAGAGAAAATATTTTATTAACTCTTTTTTTGTTTGTTTTTTAAGAAAAAAAGACATATTTTCTTACTTTCATTATTACAATTTAGGGAATAATTTTAATGTAAGATACATCACTTATCCATGCACTTAAAACCCTTTTGTAATTTATACAGTTGCTTCTGCATTTTATTTCTTCCCAGATTTTTCATTATTTTTGACCAGACCTCATGAGATGTTCTAAGTTTAGCTCTGTGTCTAAAATTCTTTCCCCAGAGCCATCTTGGTTTTTTTTTTTAATCTTTATAATTTTGCTGTAATATGGATTTATTCCTCTGTGGTGGCTGTGCCAGAATGAGGGTTGATGTAAAGGGAAGAAGGCTTTGGGGAGAAAAAGAGAAAGAAAGGCATTTGGAGGGACAAGTAGAGAAAGCATTTTTTATTCCAAATATGTACAGCATCATTTGGTAGGGACAGTTCTCATTCTGTTTCCTTTGCCTTCCCTTCCCTTCCCTTCCCTTCCCTTCCCTTCCCTTCCCTGCCCTGCCCCAACCTGCCTTTCTTTTCTTCTTTTTTCCTCAGTTACCCACCCACCACTTCTCCAACAACATGAAGAATACATTTTACTTTGTCCAACAAGCATGCTGTATGGAGGGTTTAAAATACTTTTAATGTAGCATCCCTCTAGACAGACCTATGGAAATAAATTATTCTGCAAGAAAACAAAAATAACCATATCCATTTCAAAGATCTTTCAGATGTCTCTTATCTATGCCCCTCTCATTATGAAAAATTGTCACTGTGGTCATAAAATAAAGCTTTTTAAGTCTTTCCTTCCAAAGGCAATCAAGCATTCCTATAAAAATGGCAGCCTTTCATTTCAGTAGAAAACAAATGATGTATAATGGAAGGCAATTTATGTGCTATGGTAATCCTCCTTTGAGAAAGGAGCAGATAATGGTGGTGTCTAACCCTGCTTCATGTTATACAGCAAGTGCTGGTCAACAAAAGTTTTTACATAATATGAGTTGCATAACTTATTTATTTCCTTGAGTGCTCACTTATATGCAATTTATGTGAATATATTTGAATTCATATTCTATACAGAAATGTGGCAATAAAAGTGGTGTAGTAACTATGGGAATTGTGTGTCTTTCTTGGTGAGAATGACCTATTTCACAAAAGGTATCTGTTTCACCATACTCTTGGTCTCCTACTTAAGAAAACATGTAAAGGTATGTTTGTTGATCTGGATTGTGCATACTTTAAAAAAATCAAAGATACAGCTTTTTTCTGTATAAATATGATACAAAAAATTAGAAGATTTGAACAGATTACCATTTAAGTCAGCCTGGTTTGTTTTAGTGGGATGAAAAATTTTCTCATTAATTATGCTAATTCAGTTTAAGTTGATTAGCATAAATAGCTAAACCATGCTGTAATTCAAATAGAGTATTTCATTATGAAACTAATAATCTGATAAAACTTTATTTCAATTTAATGCATGATTTCCTTGTGAATTCAAGGCTTTTGTTTTTTTAACCCTGCAACCCTCCAAGAGCTATAATTAATTTATTCTCTAATAAATGCTTCAGGCTTGACTAAGTTTGATGGTTATATAGAGATTCTTGCAAGTACAGATGTTGTGTACACTATGGATTGAGGTATCCAGCTATCAAAAGTTGGCTGTTTTATGTACATATAAAATATATTAATAATTTTTTAAATACACAATAAAACATATTTGTACTTCTTTTCTGGCAATTGTTTCCTTTTATGAATTGATTTAAGTAACTTTCTTAACTAAATACAAAAAATGTAAGTTGTAAAACCAAGTAAATGTGTTTCTGTAAGGGCTGGCAAGCATGATGTCAGATCTACATGCATATGTTACTATTTTCCTAGATGTTACTTGTCATTTAGATAATGCTTTAAACTCCCATAACTTATCTCATATACCTATTTTGACTAGATTAGCAGAAGCCAAGTTAAAGTAGAATAAGCAAAGGAAAGATATCTTATGCATGCCAGGACTCATTCATTTCAAATTTTAAAGCCAAGCTAAAATAAGAAAAAAAATTAAATTGCATTTCTTATCTACAGTTTACCAGCCATACACAATTACATTTAATTAATGCTCAGTGAAGCCTAGTTACCTAAATTAGCTAATTGAATGAAACATTTTCAGAAAACATATATCATATACCACCTCAATAATCCTTATTATCTAGAGACTTCTATTTATAGTATCTGTGAATTCATTTGAATCCCAGAACTTACTCTACAGGTGGGATAATAATAGGCAATAATCAAGCCATTTCCATGTAACCATGGTCATTTAAAAAAGCTAACTAAATTTACTTTTAAAACCTTAGGAATGACAAACATATAAGTCAAATGGAAGTTTTTTGTTTCATTATCCCAAATTTCCCTTTAGCATTAACAATATTCTTCATTTAGGGCAATCTACAGAAAGCTGACTCTAAGAATACATGAATGCATAGCAAATATCCATTTTGTATGTGATATGCTCCATATTTCTTTTCCTCTTCCCTACCTCCCTCTAAACAAACTAGGTTGACAGGAAAGAATTAAGTAACATTAATTATCTTACAGTAGCTATTGTAATATCTTGATTTTCTCCCCCCCCCTTTTTTTTGGCAAGGCAACCAGGGTTAAGTGACTTACCCAGGGTCACACAGCTAGTAGGTGTCAAGTGCCTGAAGCCAGATTTGAACTCAGGGCTTCCTGACTCCAGTGGGGCCAATACTTGATCCACTGTGGCACCTAACTGCCTATATAATACCTTCATTTTCAAAAGTCATGTGAAGGGCAGTATAAGTACTAGTTATGATGATTTGAGTAATAATTTTACTCTCCAATTAGGCCCCTTATTCAATGTAACTAAACATTTCAAATATGGTAAGTATTGTATATGGAAATATAATTTCAACAACAATGTCATACTGTGTGATGATCATTACCATTAAAACCTTTTCACAGAATGAGAAAGCAAGACACCAAAAGTTCCAGTTGGGCTTATCCTTGCTTTTCAGTAATGTAACATAAATGTTGTCACGAGAAAACTGGAAACTTTTGCTTTAAAATATACCTCACTGAAGAAATTATTCTCACGTGTATTTTGTTGTGGTTGTTACTGTTGTTAAAAAGTTTTGTTTAAATTTTGAAACAGAGGCAATTTTATAAGTATGAACAATCTTTAAAATTGTATTAAAGTGCTGATCAGTTAGTTATATAAATAATAGTTATTGATTTGTTGGGTAATATTAGAGGGAAATAACTCTTCACTTCACACCCATGTCCTAAATTGAAGGTACTACAAAAAGGAGAGGCAAATACCCAATCTGAGCATTTTGCTCTGGGTGTTAAGAAAAAGCCATTTCATTGGAGAACCACAGCTTGGGCCACCTAGGCAGGGCTTCAAATTGAACCTGTTAAAGAGTTGCCAGCACTTCATTTCCAGCTTCATGCCCATGTGGGATGGTGGAAAGAGCATTGGACTTGGAGATCTGAGGTGTGACTGGGTTTGTTTCTTTTAAAAAATTTTTATTTTCAACTCCAAATTTTCTTCCTCTCTTCCACCCCAACCCAAATCTATTGAAAAGGCAAGAAATATGATTCCCGTCATACATATGAAGTCATGCCAAACATATTTCCATATTTGTCATGAAGTAAAAGAATAAAAGCAAGAAAATGAAAGAAAATATACTTCATTCTGCACTCAGAATTCATCAGTTCTTTCTCTGGTGGTGGATAGCATTTTTTATCACAAGTTCTTTGGAATCATCATGGATTACTGTATTGATCAGAGTAGCTAAGTCCTTCACAGTTGATTGTTGCTGCAATACTGTTGTTAATATGTACAATGTTCTCCTGGTTCTGCTCACTTTCTTTTGCTTCAGATCATATAAGTCTTCCTGTTGTTTTTCCCCCCGAAACCATATACTTTGTCATTTATTATAGCATAATAATATTCCAAAACAATCACATACCACAATTTGTTCCTCCATTCCCAGGTTGATGGATATTGACTTGGTTTCCAATCCTTTGCTACCATAAAAAGAGTTTATGTAAATAGTTTTGTACATATGAGTCTTTTTCCTTTTTCTTTGATTTCTTTGTGATACAGACCTAGTAGAGGTATTTCTGTGTCAAAGGGTATTCACGATTTTATGTCCCTTTGGGCATGCTTCCAAATTGTCTTCCAGGATAGTTGGATCAGTTCATAGGTTCACATTAGCGTCCTTATTTTTCCACATCCCCTCCAGCATTTGTCGTTTTTGGTTTTTTATCATCTTAGCCAATCTGATGGGTGTGAAGCAGTACCTCAGAGTGTTTTTAATTTGCAATTTCTCTAATTAGTTATTTAGAGCATTTATATGAACATTGATAGCTTTTATTCTTTTTTTTTCTTCTGAAAACTGATTCTTTGTATACTCTGAACATTTATCAATTATGGAATGACTGTGACCTTTATTGGACAAACTTGCTGTAAAATCCCCCTCGCCCCATTTTCTGTTTTCCTTCTAATTTTGGTTGAATTGGTTTTGTCTGTGCAAGTACTTTTAACTTAATATAGTAAACGTATACACTTTATCTCCCATTAACTACTCTCTCTACTGTTTGATCATAAACTTTTCCTTTATCCACAGATACGACAAGGAATTTTGTCCATGTTCCTCTAATTTGCTTATTATATCACCCTATATGTCAAAATTGTGTACCTATTTTTAGCTTATCTTGGTATTTACTGTGAGATGTTGGTTTATTCTAGCTTTGTTTATGCCTTCCAGTTTTCCCAGCAGTTTTAGTCAAATAGTAATTACTTGTCCCAATAGCTTGAATCCTTGGATTTATCAAATACTAGTTTACTGTGGTAATTTACATCTGTATGATATGAGTCTATTCTACTCCATTGTTCTACCACTCTATTTTTTTTATCCAGTACCAGATTGTTGTGATGATGGATTGAGAACAGGTAATGGTGGACCATCTCCTTTTACTTTATTTTTTTCATTCATTCCCGCAATATTCTTGACCTTTTTTTTTCCTCCAGATGAATTTTTATTATTAGTTTTTTAGCTCCATAAAATTATTCTTTGGTAATTTGAATGGTATGGCACTGAGCAAGTAAATTAAGTTCAGTAATATTGTCATTTTTATTATATTGGCTCAGTCTACCCATGAGCAATTAACATTTCTCTATTTGTTGAGATTTGTCCTTATTTGTGTGGAAAGTGTTTTGTAATTGTGTTTATTTAGCTCCTTTGTGAGTCTTGGCAGGTAGGCTCATAAGTATTTTTTATTGTCTGCAGCCAATTTAAATGGAATTTCTCTTGATATCTCTTCCTGCCAGATTTTGTTGGTAATATATAGAAATACTGGTGAATTATGTGGGTTCATTTTACATCTGGAAACTTTGCTAGTATTCTTTTTTTTTAAAGCAATTGGGGTTAAGTAACTTGCTCAAAGTTACACAGCTAGTCATTATTTATGTGTGGGTGCTCATTTTCTGAATCCAGATTCGATCCCGGCTCATCCCAACTCCTAGGCCAGGGTTCTTACTCACTGCCCCTAACTTTGCTAATATTCTTAATTTTTTCAATTAACTTTCTAGGGTTCTCTAAATATACCATCATATCATCTAGTGAAAAGTGATGGTTTTTTTTATCATTGTCTACTCTTATTCCTTCAATTTCCTTTTCTTGTCATTGCTATAGCTATCATTTCTAGTACAATGTTGAATAATAATGGTGATAATGGACATCCTTGCTTCATCCGTTATCTTATTGAGAAGATTTCTAGTCTATCCCCATTACAGATAATACTTGCTTTTGGTATTAGACAGAGACAACTTATCATTTTAAGAAAATGTCTATTCATTCCTATGCTTTCTAGTGTTTTTAATAAAAATGGGTGACCTGACTGGATTTGAATTCTGACTCTGAACGTTGATATCTATATAGCCATTGGCAAGTCACTTTACCTCTCTGAAACTCAGCTTCCTCTTCTACAAAATAATAAAAGCAAAGATTTACATGACTTGCCACACAGAGTTTTGTGTAAAACAGTATGACTTTGTAAGGCATGATATAAATGTGAATTGTCATTATTCATGACATTTACTGCATAGAAAGGATCAGCAAGCCATTTTAAAAAATTGATACTTCTAGGATATACCTGACCTTGCATAAATATCTAAGATTGTCATCACCTTTGATCAGGTAACAGACAATAGAGATATTTGGATTATACATTTTGAACCCAAAATATCAATATTATTTCATTTTTTTGTGATATTCAGTCAACAAGTATTTATTCAATGAGTACTAAAGACAAGCAAAGTGATTTGCTTTGCAAAATTTGAAAAAAATAAATTGTAAAAAGATTTACATTTACAAGTCTTTAAGTGTTATAAAGGTAAGGATGGCATAATGGAGAGCTAGTCTTGGAATCAGGAAGACCCAAGGCAAATCTTGCCTGTAACATAATGATTATATGATTATAGGCAGTCATTAAACTTTAAGTTGCCCCAGGAAATTTTCTTAGATTAAAATTTATAGATGAGCTGACCATTGGCATCATTTGAAGGAATTTCTGTGTTAGGGATGGAGGATGACTCAGGTTACAAATATGGGTGAGCAGAAGGATGAATCTTCTAGGACTAATTCAAACTTCTTCTGGTTCAGAATCAGTATGAGATAAGACAATAAATATCCCAGGCATTGCCATTCATCCCTTCACTGAAGCCTTTGGATCTCTGGACCTTTCCTTCTGCACTGTAACTGAACTCATTTATACATTTTGTGTCTCCCAATTAGACCCTGAACTTGAGAGGAGGGACTTGTCTCATTTTTTCCCCTATTTCCAGTATTTAGCACAGTGATTAGAATATAGCAAATGCTTAATAAAAATATTTTCATTCATTCATTAACTCACAGATTACCTAACATTCAGTAAAATTAAGTTTTATGTAGCTATAGCAGGGAAAGAATACTTCCCCAGAATGTAGCACTGATTCAATTGGACACAGCTTGCTTTCCTATGTGTTGGCCTTGGTGGCCTGCTAGGTAGAAGCCTGAGGGAATTGCTACTGGCTCCTTAGGCACTAGATTTTGTACTTAGAGACCAGGAACCCACTTCAATGGTTTGAGTCATAGTCCTCTGGGTCAATTGTCCCAATAACAAGTTCAATAATTTAAAAGTAACAATCAGCATAGCCAAGGATAAGGTCTTAAGACATTTCTCCCACAACAATAGTGGTATTCTCAATAGAAACAGAGAATAAAAGAGAGATGAGTTTATTGCTACATAGTTATTTCACTTTTGAACATGTTGAGTTTGAAGTACCTACTGATGTCCAATAAGCAGTTGGTGATATGGCACTGGAATTCAGGGAGCCATCTTCATTAAAATCACAATGAAACCCACTGAAATCATCAAGTGTAGAGAAAGGAGACAAGTTGGTATAGGATAGGGCTTTGTATACCCACAGTTGGTTGGGACATGAATGATGTTATAGCAAAGGGATGGAAAAGGATTCTTTTTTTCTATTCATCTTTTCTACTTTTATTCATCTTTCTTAATTCAGTTCAACATTTGTTCATTTAATCAGCTAAGTGACGATCATTTCTCCTTTCCCTTTTCTTCTTTTTTCTTTTCATTTTGGAAATGAAGAGAGACCCTCTTCCTACTTATCGGGAAATTCATGTTTCCTTGGCAGATACTTCCATTTCCCATCAGCTGCTCTCCTATTTCATGCCTCTCCCAGGATAAACTGATCACCTGAAATCTTATTACTATGCAGATTGACTCAGTTTTTGATACTCAAAACCTTCTCTTCTCTCTCAGTAAGGGATATTCATCTCAATATGGACTGACTTCAAACATACAGTGCTTTCCCATTATGGCATCTCTTTGAAAGCAAAAACAAATGCAGATATACACTAAAACCAAGCTCTAATTATAGGCTGCATTCAGGTTTTACATAGGCAAGAGCTGGACAAAGAGCTGTTGCCTATAGAGAGAAAAAGAGGGGACTCTTCAAGTTGAGAGCAATTAAATTTTTATTGCTTTACTTGTTTACTTATCCTATTAACAAATACCCTATGGTCACTATTTTCAATGCACTGTGCTAGACACGATATTGAAAACTCCTGAAGCAATCAGGAAAAAAAATCAATATATTAAATTTACATCTGTTTCACTCAATGTCTTGTCTGTGTCTATGTTAGTGAGTTCAATCTTGGATTGTAAACATTTTAAAGGAAGAAACTGTATCCAATAACTTCTGTCCATTTTTCAACTTAACATCCAAAGTAAAAAGACACTATAGAGTTTCTGGACATGATGTTGGGGATGAAGAAAATATTTATTCCAATGAGTTAAATTTTCACTATACATACTTTTTACTTCTCCTCTGTAGCAACACTACAGTCTCATGCACACATAGATGTTTATCAATATAGGATAAAGTTGATGATAATTATGGTTCATAAAATAACATTTTTTTCATGTAGAGCTAAATTTGTTGTGATTTTTTTTAGCGATACTGTCTCTTTTTCTTGCCACCATTTCCCCCCCTGAGGGCCTCAGGATATGAAAAGCTGCATTTATCCCTATTAGGCTATCATCATATGAAATTTTGATTTGTTTTGCAATCACAAAAATGCTTGGATTATCATGTAGTTGTCAATGCTTACCTATTCATAAATCAAATAAGCATTCCAGTGGGATGTCAGTAGGAGGGTGAAGACATTGCTTTCGGTAATTTGGTTCCAGTTGTGTTTCCCCATTTCCTTTTTACCCTTCCCCCACCACCACATGAACTCTCCCTGAGAAAATAGACTAATACTATATCCTACAGAGATATTAGTTATTGTATAATCTCACCATTACAGTTACAGTTCAAATGTATTTCTCATTAAATTCTCTGCCATTCCCTCAGTGGGAAACTAGAGAATTTATCAGATTTCCATATAGTCAGGTGAATTTCTGCTGAAGAGGCAATAGGATGTCCTTTTACTCTCTAGAGTACAATTAAACCTACACTTTCCTAGCTAGGCTTCATTTTATGATCAGTTTCTCTTTGTAGTATGCTGAGATTCCATAACCTGCCTTCTAATTTTGACACAGGTTCACATTTGAAATTTGAAAGAACTCACTAATCTCTCTATATTCCCTTGAATATGGTCCCCTTGGGATTAAATGTAGCTGTTACCAGAATATTAAAATGTTCACAAGAAAATAGTAAGACCTTCATGATAGTCACCGTCCATATGAATCAGTATAGATGATTAGTTTAATTTTTAGAAGTAAGAGACAGTATAAAGCAGTCTTGGAAAATGTGCTGCCTTCTGCTAAAAGCATATAAAATCATGATTCATCACAATGGCACCCATGGGGTCTGGGCCACTACCATATGACAGTGTAGGAAGGACACTCATAAGCTGCGGAATGTTGAGAGGAGGGCAATGGTGATAGTGAAGGGCCCTGAGTCTGTGACAGATTAGGATAAATTCAAGAAACTGGGCATATTTAGTTTAAAGAAGAAAAGGCTTATTGGAGAAAATGAGAGTGTTTAATCTCACAAGATAAATTGTAGACTAAGGGGCATCTCTAGGAGTGAATGACTTTGCCAGTCTCAGTGGTCCTTTGTCCACATTGGATCATTAAGACTTTGTGACCTAGAAAGACCGCAGGAGAAGAGGTTTGGAGCTGGAGATCTTCCAATACTGCCTGGCCATTTTTACAGATGCAGAAACATCTCTCAGGAGGTGAAGGTTGGCACCTCACAATGGTCTCTCGGTATATGGGATTTGGAACTTTAATTCTCAACTCATTTCAAGACTGAACATATCCTAGGGGAAAAAATGGATCATTCTACTGAAACTCAAGAGGCTAACTCATGTTCTAATAAATATATTAACTTAATACAGAGAAGTTTCCTGCAAATGAAGGGCTATCCATATCACACACCCTTCTTGGTTGAAAGCATTACCCAGGAAACCAAATTATATGTCAGAAGGCCATTTGATGGATATAGAACTATAGCAAACAAAGTTGTTTTTCTATCTTATGGCCTATCTTCATTTGTGTCATTCTGGTGAGTAATCCTTTCCCACACAAGCTGAGCAGACCAGAAGCCCATATTAGTTGACCAGAATCCACTATTTTCTGAAGGGTTCTGGAGTGAACACTGATTTAGTACTTTCTAATTCCCCCAATCCACAACCAACTCCAAACTGGATTCCAGATTGGATGCAATATTATTGTTATGGTAATTTCTAATGCCACATTGTATACACCTCCTTTTTGGCCCCTGACATTCCTGATTCCACTCTAAGACTATTCTTTCTTTCTGAATCTAGTCTGTTTTTCATTCTTGCCCGCCTGCCTTCCCCATTTGAAAAGGCTCTGAAATTCTGTACTAATGGTTGCATTGGTTTCATTACTAAAGAAATGAATGTCTAGAGATGCATTTCTACTTGCCTATCAACTTTGCATGATTGAAAAAAAAAGCATCTTCTTACCGTTGATCTAAATGGGATTATAATATTTTTTTTCTGAGAAGACCTGCTCTTGGCTGCTGTGATTGGTATGAATGAATATCCCCCAGGACATTTGAGGAGGTTGGAAATGTTACCATACTATTATGAAGGCACCTTGGGTTTAGTTAGAGCAAGCATTCCAGTAAGGCTGGACTGCTGTCAATAAATAGTTTCTGGCTGTTCTCCTGAGGGTGTGCTTAGTGGACCACCCTGTGAGCGTCTGGCTCTGTGGTCACAGCTCTGTGCATGGGCGTGAAGGTGGGCGTGAAGACACAGACAGGATTCACATTTGTGATCATTGGTCTGGCATGGGGGAAGCCTGAGATAGGTGCACGTCAACACCATTTCTGTGAAGGGGAAGCAGGGCTACCTGCAGATTTTCATCAAGTATCAGGGTGATTCATTCAAGGGTTAATTGAAGCATGCATATGAGGTAAGTGAAGTTTCAGCTTAAGGGAGAAGTAATGCCCTCATCATTCTTACCAAAGCCACGCTTTTTCTTTTTTTCTTTTTTTTTTTTTAAGTTCTAGGTCTGTCCTTTAAATTATGAATTTTCAAATAGCAGGGAACAAACAGGAAATATTGGACTTTCTCCAATGTTTAATGGAGCAATGTAATGTAATGCACTAAACGATCCCCAAATAACCTTAAGGAAATGGTATCTAACTTATCATTAAGGAAAGACTAACAAGCTAGGAAGAGTAAATGCCAAAATATATATTGTACCTAGAGGGAGAAAGGTGGCCTAGAAGATAGAGTTCTGGGCTGAGAATCAGGAAGACCCGAGTTCAAATCCAACCTTAGACATTTACTTGTGACTAGAGGCAACCTACCTCACCTCTGCCTCAGTTTCCTCATCTGTAAAATGGAGATAATAGTAGCACCTACCTCCCAGGGTTGTTTTGAGAATTAAATAAGATAATACTTGCAAGTCACTTAGCACAAAATCTAGCACAGGTATTTGCTATTGCTGAATACATGCTTGTTGCCTCCCTTTCATCTGAGAAGGTATCCCATTATTTAGAATAAAATAATAACGATAATATTTTATCTTGCTGTTTTAAGGCCATCTTTATACTCCATTACCATGTTGTAATGATATCTGGTAGAAAACTAGCCACATTAAAGTACTGTTGTTGGAGCTTTGAACTGGTCCAAACATTCTGGAGAATAATTTGGAACCATTAGCAAAAAGCTATAAAATCGCGTATGCATATTGAGCCAGCAGTGCCAAGCCTGGGTCTAAACACCAAGGAGACCAAAGGAAAATGAAAACGACCCATTTGTATAAAATATTCACAACAACTCTTTTTGCTGTGGAAAAGAGTTTGAAAACAAGGGATGCCCATCAACTGGGAAATGGTTGAACAAGTTATGGTAAATGAATGTGACAGGATAGTAGTGTGCTATAAAAACTAAGAGAGATGCTTCAGAGAAGCCTGGAAAGACTTGTATTAACTAATACACAATAAAGTGAAAGGAATAAGGATAACTCAGTAACAGCAATAGTGTAAAAATAAACTATTCTGAACAACTTAGTGACTCTGATCAATACAATGATCCACCAGTGCTCCAAAGGACTAATGATGAAAATGGTATCCACCTCCAGAGAGAATTGGCTTGGAATGCAGATCGAAGCATATCTTTTTCCTTTCTTTTTCTTTTTTTCTTTTTTTACTTACAATGTGGCTAATGGTGCAAATATGTTTTGCATGACTTCATATATATATATATATATATGCATATATATATATATAATGGGCATCATATTTCTTACTATTGCGATGGGTGTATAGGAGAGGAGAGAACCTGTAAGTGAAAATAAAAAATAAACTTTAAAAAAGGAAAAATATTCAGAATACACTCACTATATATGAGAAACCTGGAGATATTTCTCAATTCTGCAAGAGATTTTCTAGTACTGACTCCATTTGCCAGCCATGTTATGTTGGGGTATTCAGTAACTTTCTCTGAGTCTCTATCATAGTACAAGAAACCTCTTTTTTGGATCTAGGTTTGTTCATTTGTTGGGGAGAGGGGCGGCATCTCTGCTCTGATATGTGCCAAACTTGCCATTTTGGGAACTTACATGTCCTATGCTTGTATAGCAAGGATATTGCTACTGGCCAAAGCCACACTTAAGGTTGAGGTAATCAAGTATTTGTTAAAGTAAACAGAATTAAATGGCTCCTCGTAGCACTTTTAGTATTTCAACAACATAGATATAATTGAGCCTAACATCTACTTAGAAAGATTAATAAGTTAAAATAGGAAAGAGAGAGACAGGGAGGCCTCTCCGAGGTCTAACCAAAGTGAATTCCTCCTTGTTCTATTCCTATCCCACTCTGCCCCTCACCATTTAGCAGTATGGTTGAGATTTGTTCCAGGATATCCATTTACTCCCAATCTGAACTGAGGGCAAATTTTGCATTGTTTGCCCTGGGTATTAAAATTGTTTGATATATCTAGTCCCCAGCTAGTTCCTGGTAGTTCCTGACCACAATACAAGATATGAAAAACCAATCATGGAGTTCTAAGTGTGATACCCACTCTTTCCCCCCTTTAAAATCTATGGTCCTTTCCTGTAAAATTCTGAGATAATCTCATATGGAGGTAATGAAGGACCCAGGGTTCCTACCTTTTCTCTAGGAGTGTTGATGAAAGCTTCATGGAAGACATAGTAGCCAAGTTTGAGAGCAACCTTTCTTAAAACTATTAATGAATACCTTTTCTCCTCTATTTGGAGCCTAAAGACCAGCACACCCAATGCCCAACCAACCCTGCCCCTTCCCCTTGCCCCCCCCCAACTCAAAATGGTGGCATCTTTTGCTCTGAAACTCTCTTCCTTTACTACTGTTTCTCCATGGCTCTGTCTTTGTCCCTGTATGTCACATGGTAAGACTTAGTCCCTCCTTTGAATGAATTAAAATGAGTTTAAATATATTAAAACAATAATCCATTGTTTTAATCATTTTTTGGTCCATGTGATCCTTTTGTAAAACTTCCTTTAAGTACCAAAGTCATTGCAATAAACTGTAGTTATACCCCTTTTCTCTTCTATAAAATGGGAGTGATAAAACATAACTACTTCACCAAAACATGTCTGGACCAATTCAGTTATGCTTAGGCCACAATGTCAGAGAGTAATAATGGTGATCTAGTCTTCCCTTTGTCCTTCTGGCCACTTCTTCTGCCCTAAGTCTGCTCTTCCTGTTCACTACATTGACAGATGATGGGGCACCACACTTTAAAAAAGTCAAGAAATATTTTTATGGGCTAAAACATTTTAAGAGATTTGTCTTAATATACAATGTAGCAAGATAGCAAAGCAACAATGTAAATATATATAATAAGATATTGTTTTAGTAATAGATGTAATATTACCCCACATCTTTGGGGAGGTTATTAGAAGTTACTTGTAATATATTTGTAATATTTGTAATGGTTGAGCTATTTGGTTCAAAATGCAAGAATGAATGAAAAAAATGTGTTGTGTCAGACACTGTGCTCAGCAGAGGAGATACAAACCCAGATATGCAAGACAAGGGCCTCCCCTTAAGAAGCTTATGTGAAGGGAGTCCAGGAGGAACTACCTGAGGATATGGTTTTGTACTATCCAGAAAGGGTCATGGTGTCCTGGTTCCAAGCAAGATGAACTGAAGCTCACCCCTCAGAGACAAGGCCCTCAGAAGAAGGAGTCTGAATCTCACTGGGAGGATGAGAAAGGCCCAGACTTTCCTGAGTTGGAAAGTTGCGCTCATAGTCCTAAAGTATAATTTTCTAATGTTGACCTTCTACCAGAAAGGACGTGAATAAAAGCCCTAGTGATATGCCATAAATCAAGCATAAAGAATTTCTTCCAAAATTCTGTTTTACTGTCAAGAGTCTAGACCAACCCAGGAACTGGGTAAAGATTGTTTTCCCTACTTCTCTGGAGAAGGAAGAGGATGTAATAATTGGCGTTGGTGTCTATTCTTCAGCTTTCCAACTCCATCAGAATTGAATCATATACAAGAGAACACAGGAAAAGAAAAGGGATTTGATTTTAACACATACACACACACACACATCACACACACACACACACACACACACACACCCCTTAGGAATATCTTGTACCAAGCATAGGTATGATTATTCATACAATGTCAATTTACCACCCTTCACTTTTACTGTTGGGTTCATCAGACCACGCACTTTTGGTTCCTTTAGTACTGAAGTTTAACTTGTGGGTAACCAGTGATGCAACTCTACAGTCACCCCACTTAGGGCACACTGGGAATCTTTTCTTCTGAGACTGTGAGTCAGTCTACTCTGCAGATTACTCAACACATTCCAGCATTTTCATAAGTTACTACTGGTCTAAAAATGGATATAATTAAAAATGAGTAAACCTACCGCAGAGATTGATGTAATCTTTTGTGTTAATTAGGCCAAAGTCTTTACAATGGACTTTTCTTCTACTTTGCTAAAACTGTTTATATATTAATCCAAGTTCATATCACTTACCATGGAGGAAAGAGTTAAGGAGTAGGAATAAGGAGGAAATAGTAATATTTAAGAAAATGTGTTCATTTTAACAAATATTATCTAAATCCAAGAGGATACAAAGGAAATGGATATAATATCTGGGATTAGAGTATCCTTAGCAACTGAGGATTTAAGATCCTACCAGCTTCAGGCCCCAGTATCTGGATAGTGTATTTTTTTTTAATGATGTGTAGACTTTTTAGAATATTTCAGGGTTCTACTAAAGATTGGAGGCCTCTTAACATTAGAAATAGGGCTTGTAAAGGGACCTAACTAAAGAATTAAATTCTAGTGCTATATCATGATACTTTGATTTTTATCCATACCTTTTGTTTTTATATAATTTTCTTTTCCAAATATATCCTTCTTGCTTCCCCTGCTCAAAGAAGACAAAAGGAAACTTAATCAAACCAATCAATATACCAACTAAGTCTTAATAGTAAATTTGACGTTCCACAGCCAGATTTGATGTTCTACTCCCATGGTTTCTCACGTCTGCCAGGAAAGAAGCGAAGTGCATTTTCCCACCTATTCCTCAGAAGAAAGTCAGGATTTTTATAATTGCACGATGATCCATTTAATTTTTTCATTGTGTTGCTTTTCTTTCCATTTACATTGCTGTAGTAATTGTGTACATTATTTACTTGTTTCTGCTTATTTCACTCTCCTTCACTTCATATGGCTTCCCATGCTTCTCTGATTTCTTCATCATTTCATTATACTACTTTTCATAGGTAAAAGGACACACAGCCAGAAGGTTTTCTTCCCTTAATTCCTCAGAAATTAAAAACTAAGAGCTAGGAAGGAAGAAAAAAAATCTCTTTACTACATTCTTCTTGATTTCTGTATTTTACCCATTCAAATAAAGTTCACAGGACTTTCTTAGGTGATCTGGGTCCAGCTCTGGCATTCACTATCTTTGTGGCATTGGGCAAATCATAACCTGTTTGAACCTCAGGGGTTTTTTCTCATCTATAAAATGGGCATATTAAGACCTGTACTATACTTCACAAAATCGTTGCCAGGATCAAATGAGATAGGGTATCAAAAGAACTTTGGATATGGGAAAGTACTATAAAAAATTAAATTATGGGTGGCTAGGTGGCTCAGTCAATAGAGCACCAGCCCTGGAGTCAGGAGGACCTGAGTTCAAATCTGGCTTCAGACACTTAACATTTACTAGCTGTGTAACCTTGGGCAAGTCACCCCATTGCCCTGCCCTCCCCCCTCCAAAAGAAAGCAAAAAAAAAAAATTAAAATTATTTCTCAGACTTAGAATGTATCTATGTGTAACAAGGCCTTGCCTAGAGAAGTCCAGCAGAATTGGCTTACTTTTCAGGAGAATTAAAGTGCCTCCGTTTCTCACTAGAGATTTCATTTCTCTTTGGCAGTGACCTCTAACGCTACTTCCACTGAAACCTTAAATTCATATTAGCAGCCTTCTACTACATGCTGTGTACTCAAAGGGAGATGTAACTCCTGAATGGCTAAAAGAAAACTGAGAAAAATGCTGTGTACCTATATATGAGAGATTGCTAGGTGGCACTATAAAAAGAAAGCTTGTCTCAAGGGGCCAGTCATGAACTTCTGAATAGATAACTGGAGCCTTAGAGCTAAAGACATGCAGGGGAGCCAACCCCAATTATGTCCTGTGACTTCTAGTGCCAGCAGCCCTAAGAGAGTGGGCTCCCCTTAGTGAAGGAAAGCTAGAGGGCTCATTTACTCTCTTTATTTTTTTTTTAATATTCTAACCGTATAGCTTCTCCAATTTCTGTCTGTTGCTTCCATTAATAAAGGAAACTATGCATTATTCATGACAATCTTTTGTGTAAACAGCATTTGGTAGAAAGGGTTAAGGAAGTGAGCATAAGCTCAGAATTATCTCCCCTTTGAGAGTAATCAGTGGTAGAGGCTAAGATTCTGAAATCCAGACATGTTCCCGTAGACTACAGGTATTAGAAGTGTGATACATAAATATAATCCCAGCACAATACCTCTCTGGTGGAGGGATCACTCAAAGTTGATCAGTCCTGTAACTTGCCTGCCCCCCTTCTCCCCATCACCACCCCTCTAAGCAAGGTGTGGTGGTGATGACACTCTAGGCCTCTTTTCTCTTTTTGCAAATTGGGTCAGATCTCAGATCATGTATAGCCAAGACACATATAAACCATATATGTGTGTATGTGTATGTGTGTATTGTGTGTACAAATACATACATATATAAATATGTGTACACATATATCTGTGTATATTAAATTATATATTATTTGTGTATGTATGTATGCATATATACACACAAACACATATTCTTACATGTACAGCACTGTAGTTTCTGTGCTTGCAAAGTCTTCTCCCTGGTTCACTTTTCCCCTACATTATCAAATAATTAGTCAATCATTAGGCCTTCTTAGGCATTTGAAGCCTAACTGACAAAAGAACTGATTGGGTAAGGTGCCACCTAAGTCTTGGCTGACTTTATTTTTATCCCCTTTTAATTATCTCCAAGTCTTATGGTGGTACCCATTGGCCTATTTGTATGGTGGGTGCCATCCTAACCCTTAAAGACTAGCAAAGCATTTTTGTTTGTTTTTTTCATGTCAAACCCCGAGTAAAATAAACATGTATATATAATTGTGTATATGGGTATAATTTATAATAATTTTATTATATATAATGGATGCTTATACATATAGAATGTATGCATAATAACACATAACATATAATTGCAACTCTAAATGTATATATATATATGTGGGTGCATAAGTATGTATACACAAGTATACACAAATATATATATATATACATATATATATATGTATATATGACTAATATCTTTGTTCACCTTAATTTAAAGATTCTCAAAGAAAATTCCTGGAATCAATACTATCAAAATACAGAATGGAGGGTTTATTTTGGTAAAACATAATTAAAATTTGTCCTAGGTATATTTAGGAGCAATTGAGAATATTTCTTTTTTCCTCACTTGCCAAGACATCACATACCCCTAAAGCAATGTCAGGAACTCTCTCTCCCCTTTACTCTGTCCTCACCACCACTAAACACCTGTAATATTGACTGTTGGGTTCAGTGAGAGTTCTGCTTGCAGTGACTATGAGATCATGCCCCAAGTAATTACTGTGAGCAGGGGGTGGGAAAATGCAGTGAATATAATGTAAGGAAATCATGCAAGTTTTATTATCATCAGTGAAATGGTAGCTGGTACAGGACGTGCCAGTATTTGTAACATGAAGCCCTTAATTACCCTGATTTACTTGTAGTAACATTCATAACAGAGCTGCAGAGATATTACTGACAGCACTTTTGCATTTTACAAGAAAAGAATAATGCCATGTAAATAATTTAAAAACAATAAATCATTTAGAGTGGCTTTAAACCAAAACCTAATGCACTAGTTGGCTGAATACTTGCTATGCTTGACAGATAGCTGGCATCCAGTGTTCATCTACATATAACAAACCTTTCCTTTCAAATTCCTAAGCTGCAATGGATACAGAGTGAAGTACAAACATCATGTGTATCAAATAGGGGTCAATAATGTTTGAATTGGTTGTGGAAATAGGAATTAGAATTTATGTAACATCAGATTTGCTCAGTTATCTTACCCTGATGCATTGAAAAGTGACCTATCTGTGGGAGCATGATACATATCATGTAAGAATGCATGATGCAAGAAATTGAGAGGACCATCACCTCCATTCGCCTAAACATATGCTGTGTGGACAGAATTCCAGGAAACAGTGTGACCAAAGTGCAGAGCTTACTGCTGACCAACTGCCAGCCTCAAAGCAAGTGAAAAAGGTTCCTCCTTACCTCTCCAGTCACTTCCAAATCAGCAAAACAAATGAAAAAAATGTGACCAATTTCCCAGTAATCCAGGCAAAAATCTATGGGGTAAGAGGGGATGACTTGTTTTGCACACACACATAGAATTTTGGAGTTAGAAGGACCTTTAGGTATCCTCTCTTCTAAGCTCTAAGTAGCTTTTTTTTATGTCTTTTGTTTCCTTACCACCTTCATTTCCAAATATCCCCTACCCCCTAAACTAAGCTATCTCTTGTAGCAAAGACTTTTAAATAAAGAAAAAAAAATAAGTTTAGCAAATCCAGCCAATAAAATGACTAGGTCATGAGCATATAGAATATTTCCCTCTCATAGACCCTCACCACTTCAATGATGGGGAAATGGTACATTTCCTCAACTCTTTTCTGTGCCATTATAATTACATGGTGTTTAATTTTTTTTGTTGTTCGTTTACACTGGTAAGTGGGGTCTGGTGCAATGGCAGACCCCATCAGCTTGCTTAATGGATATAGCCTCTTCATGGGGAAACGCTGGGGAGTCTGCTTCCAGAGAAGTTGGGATGATGTATAAAGGAAGCTGGTGCGATTGTGCAACATTTAAGGGATTTCCTTAACATTCGAGTTGGTAAAACACATGTGAAGAAGAAGATCTTGGGCTTGCTTGGAAGTGTCCAAAAATTCCTCAGCATGTCTCCTGGTGTTACTCTTTTCGCCTTCCTTATTGTTCCTGGGAGGACTTTGTTGATTCATTCAATCACAGCATCTGATAACCTTACATTGCTGTAAGGGTAAAGATCTTTGCGCATTCCCCCTTCTGAAGCATGTGTCCTGAGAAGGCCCTGGTCCTTGGCCTTTTTTCTTTGTTCTTTTTCCATTTTAGGTGAAGGGAGCAGAGTCTCTGATCTCAGAAATTTCACAAAATCATGAGATTGAGTCAGAGAAATCTTGGAGTCTGAGTACAGGCAAGTACTATAAAAACCATTGCAGTATGAGTGTTCTAAGGAGCAAGGAGGGGCCTCTGGGAGTTAATTGTAGGATGTTAGCCCAGCCATGCCAAGGATTCATATTCTGCAGAGCTGCAATCTTTGTATGTGAACTTTATGGAACTAATGTTGTGAAGAATTTATTAAGTGTTGAGACTACTCCTTCCCAGAGACTGAAGTATTTCGGGAACAGTGTGCCCCCAAATGTGTGTGTGTGTGTGTGTGTGTTTGTGTGTTGGAGGTAGGGGGGTGTTTACTTATCTTCTCTTTTTGTAAAATCCAACCATTATTAAGTGGCTAAATGGTATTGAAATTTTAGCACTTGGTTTTTAACAATGGGGATAGGAAAGAGTACCAGTTGGGGCTAAAGTCCATGGTAAAAGAGTAAAAAAGATTCCCCACAAAAAAAAAAAAACAAAAAAACAGAACCTTATATGTTTGATATAGCAGCTTGGATTTAGGAGAGAGAGAGAGAGAGAGCCAGAACACAGTCCCTATATGTTGTTGTAGTTATTGTGCCTATATAATTTTCTTGGTTCTGCTTATTTTATTGTGTATTAGATCATTTATTCCCTAATTATCTGAATTCTTCACATTAATCATATTATGATACTATAATTTATCTAACACTCACTTTACGGACAAAGAAACCAGCCTTTTAAAGTAAAGTGGCATAGTCAGTGACAGAGCCAACACCAGAATTCAGATCTAATTACAAATTCAGCATTTTTCACCCCATACCACACTTCATTAAGTTGGGCTCCTTAAAAAAATTGGATGGGGGAAGGCAAGGCAATCGGGATTAAATGATCTGCCCAAGGTCATACAGCTAGTTAACTGTCAAGTGTCTGAGACCACCTAGCTGCCCCAGGACTCTTTACTTTATTCATTAAGGATAACCAAAACTGTGGGTTTCTTTTTACCTTTAGACAAATTTAACTCAGCTGAAAATTCACTTGCATTGTCTCCTAAGACAATACTAGTCATATTATTAATATATGAGTGACCCCACTTCAAGAAAATCTGACAAACTGTAATCTACACTTCAAATGAAATGAATCAGAGGCAATTATTCATATTGGAAATGGATGTTATACTTTGAAGAGGTGCTCTTTAGGTTTGGAAAAGATTCAATTTTTTCAAAATTGATTTACAAACAACTTTCAGGAACATTTGTGTTGCCCAAATTAGGATAATTCTATATTTTATTTTCATAAGACAGATAAGAACTTAATTGTTTAAAAATATATTGGAAGTCAAGTGTTTGGAACTCAGAATACAATTTCCCATGGCAGCAATATTATGAGATGTGAAGTTTCTAGGCTAGCACACTAAATTATAGATAGATAGATAGATAGATAGATAGATAGATAGATAGATAGATAGACAGATAGATATAGATATAGATTTTTTTTTGCTTTTTGGAGAGCAATTGGGGTTGAGTGGCTTACCCAAGGTCTCATGGCTAGTAAGTGTTCCATGTTGGAGGCCACATTTGAACTCACGTCCTTCTGATCCCAGGACCAGTGCTCTATTCACTGTACCCACCTAGCCACACCAGCTAAATCATATTTGTTATAAATTTGTTCAGATGAAATATTAAAATTCTTAGCCATTCATTGCTTTCAAAAAATGTCATTGCTTTTTTTCTCTTTCTGGGTACATACATGACCTTAGACAAATTCTAAAATAGGTAGTTTCCCATTGATATCCTTTCATCTCCCTTTCTGTACCCTTTTCCCAAATCTTTATAGCCTCCCTCCCCAAGTCACCATGTTCTCAGACCACTTGAGGTACTAAGGATACCATTCCACTTCACCTCCCTACCCAGTCCTCTTCAACTCCGCCAATTATTCATACTCCAAAAGTATCTATCTTCTGGTCCATACAAATTTCTAGCTTCTCAGTATAGCTGATCTCACCTAGTTGTTAGTTTAAAAAAATTCTGATTGAACAGATTCACCTGAGTTTGAACCTATGCATAATTACTTGTATTTTTAATTAAGAGAGGATGGTTTTCTTAAACTAAATCACTCTTTAATTTGGTGGAATTTAAGACTTTAAAAAAATGAAGTGGGGAAAAAGGATGGAGTGAAGAAAAAATATTTCACAGGGGTGGGGCAAGGAAATAGGAGGCTCTCAAATGTCTTTAAGAATATGGATAAGGAGGGGCGGCTAGGTGGCGCAGTGAGTAGAACACCGGCCCTGGAGTCAGAAGGACCTGAGTTTGGATCCGGCCTCATACACTTAACACACACACACACACACACACACACACACACACAAAACTAGCCATGTAACTGGGCAAATTACTTAACCCCAATTGCCCTCCAAAAAGCGAAAAAAAAAAAAGAATAAAAGAATATGGATAAGGAGATGCCATAGTAGGCTTAAGAGGAGCAAGGTTTAAAACAACTGATCTCTTAGTCTGTGGAGACCAGGATAATAAATCACTTAGTTTAGAGATTAATAGAATGATTTCCTTGTTGCAATGAGGGCCCAGTCAAGAATAGATAGCAGAAATTTGTAGTAGACTCAATTTTGCAGTTTCAAAATGTCTTTCAATGTTATTCAAAAGTATATTTTTAGGGGCAAAGTTGGTAGATGATGGGAGTAATTCAGGGCTGAGGTTTGGTAAGACAATTATAACACAAAGGATCTGAAAGCAGAGAGAGTATATATTTGAGTTGGTTCACCAAGGAACATAGCCACTTGAGGGAGAAGAGTGTAAAAAGTATAGAAGTGAAGGCCTAGGATATACTTGTTAGTGGAGGGAATGGAATTGTAAGAATGAAAAATACGGTTAGGGTTTTTCAAACATAGGGATTATCCTAGATAAATGTATCTTAGGAGTTCATTAACAAGAAAGTGATGTGGATGGTTGAAAAATCAAGGGTAGGACAATATCTGTGTATGACAATCTGTACCTAATGGAGGAATAGGTCACAGAAAATTCAAGACTGAGGAAATGGAAAGTTAGGGTATTTGAGGGAGCATCAATATATATGTTGAAGTCTCCTAGTATGAGAGGAGGAAATAAACAGAAAAGAAAGTCTGTAAGCCACATAATGAATTTATGGTGGAAAGGAGGAGAAAGTCTTGGGGATCAATAAATAATAGCCACCAGAATGGAATGAGAGTATTCCACACATTGAGAAATGAATTCAGACAGAGTATGGGTAGTTTTGGTATTGTGTAAAAATAATCTCTTTCTTGATTTTCAATTCTGAATTAACCTCTCTGATCTCAGCTTCCCATCCTTACATCTCTTTGTCTGTCTTCTTAAAGAAGTGTAGGGTATATGTTCTCTGGTGTGAAGGGCTGCTGAGCCCTTTTCAGGGTGGCTTACCACCTTTGGTGTTTACCTGATGCACCCAAATCTCACCTGTGACTCCAAGGAGCTATCATATGTGCAGTGGCCATGCCCCATTGAACCATTTTGGCAGACAAGCTAAACCAGGTTGAGGATAACCAAGGGGTCTCAAACCCTTCAGCAAGTTGGGATGGGGGTATACCCCAAGCATGTGAAGATTTCCCCTGGTGTAATGGGTGGATGAAAACAACTTGTTACAGTGGTCATGAAGGTGGCTGAAGTAGGAACTGTGGGGCCCTTAGAGTTTGGTCAGACACTGAAGACACTGAGTTCATCCACTGCATCCTGAACCATCACCAGTCATCTTGATTCTGTCCTGCCACTGAATTTTAGTGATTACTCTGGAAGAGAAACTGGGATCAATGACTTCATGCAGCTCTGTCTCACTTAAATCCAATTTAGCCAGGAATCAAACATCACCCATACCATTTTACCATCAAGCCAAGACTAAAGTGGAAGGAGAGTTGGTGCATGATTTTTTTTTTTTTGTTCACAGATAATTATTCACTCAATGTACCTTCTTGAAGCTGAGATGCAGCAAAGTGTGGATAGATTCTCTGCTGCTTCTGCTAATTTTAGCCTAATAATTAACACCAAGAAAACAAGGTGTTCCATCATCCATATATGGAACCATCAGTTATAGCAAATGGAAGTTTTAAATACTGGGCAGTATATTTTCCAGGGATGTGCATGTAGATGATGAGGTTGTCGCACACATTGCCAGAGCTAGCTGAGTGTTTTGGAGGCTCCAAAGGAAAGTGTGGTAGAGAAGAGGTATTAGGCTGCCCACCAAACTGAAGGTCCACAGTCATCCTGCTGACCTCATTGTTGTATGCCTGTGACACCTGGACAGTCTACCACTGCCATGACAGGGAATTGATTCGCTTCCATTTGAATTGTCTCAGGAAGATTCTGAATATCACCTGGCAGGATATAGTACCCGAGATCCTTACTTGTACTAAAGTACTGAGATCCTTCTTGAACTAAACTGCCAAGCATTCAGACTTTCCTGTAGAGAGTGCAGCTCTGATGGAAATGCCACATTGTTCAAATGCCAAAATTATACCTGCCTAAAAGACTATGTTTTGGAGATTCATGCAAGGCAAACACTCACAGGGTGGTTAGAAGCAGCAATAAGAATACATTCTCAAGGTCTCTCTGAAGAACTTGGGAATCGACTGCATAGCATGGGAGAAGCTGGCAAAGCATTACCCAGCATGGCATGCCTGCATCAAAGACAGTGCTATGTTTTATGAGCAAAACAGAATGGAAGCAGATCGAAAGAAATATGAGATGTGCAAATTTAAAGAATCCATTTCAAATGTTCACATGGACCTTTTGTGCTCAATCTGTGGTAGAGCATTCTGAGCTCATATTGGTCTGATCAGCTACAGTCATTGTGACTTGATTCTAACATAATGAGATCATTTTGATCCTCATCAAGAACAAAGGACAACAATCACTACCATCACAACCATCTTCTTAAATTTAGTCTTTGTCGTCCCTCTAATTTCATCTCTGCCATACAGTCCATCACCCCTGCTCTGATTAATTTCCCTTTCTTCATAACAAATTAGCACCAACCCAGTAGACTGGGTAGCTTAAAGTAGCCCCAGCTTTAGACTCCCATGGCCTCAGTTCAATGATGGAGAATCTTGGCTTCTAAAGAAAGGATTCAGACTCTTAAGTGTTTCTCTCTGGCTCATGTATCCCAACCCAGAGTCCCCAGTCATTTAACACTTAGGCTTGGCTTAAGTCTAACTCTCCCCAAAGACAGCAGAAAGGTACATGATGTACAATACAGATGGGATATAGGACAGTTATTTATTTCTTTCACCAGAGAAAAAAAAGCTTAAAACATAAAACACGAATTGAGAAAGACTAAACCTGAAATAGTAAATTGTAACTCCTCTTGTATTCTCCCAGGAGGTAGATACTAGTAGATACTAAAACCATCAAAACATTAAACATTTTCTGCACAGTGCTTAGCCTTCACCTCAGCTCTGCCCAAACAACTCCCTCTAGGTACATATCTCCTGGCAAGCAAAGGCATGACTCTGGCTCATCCTCCTGGCAGTGTGCATCTGCTCTGAGAAGTCTAGTATTACTCTCAAGGAGAGCTTCCCCGGCTTGCAGCGCAGACTGACTGAAGAACCCAACCCGGGGGCTCCCAACCTCTTGAACTTGCCTCTGAGGCTGGAAATGTCAATCTTGAGATCACAGTTTGGTCACCTCTACTCAGGAAAAGGAGGATGAAAGCAGAAGAAGCAGCCTGGATGGGCCTAGTGATCTCGACTCAGGTTTGCTGAAATAAGCACGTGGTCTAGCTGGCTATCATGTATGAGCGATTATCATAGCAGCAGGAGGTGGGGAGGGGAGGCCCACCTCCTCTCACAGGAAGTCTAAGGGAGAGGCTCGAATAATCCAAATACACTCAGCAAACTGTTAGAGAAAGCATGCCATACAACTGAGGTTTTTTTGTTTGTTTGTTTTTTGTTAAGGTCTGTTCAAAGAGAGGTCTTTTCTGGTTTTCTGGCCCACGGAATGATCTTTTTGTCCTAGCACCTCACCATGGTGTGGAAAAAAGAACATAAGGATAGATAGATAGATAGATAGATAGATAGATAGATAGATAGATAAGATAGATAAGATAGATAAGATAGATAATAGATGAATGAATGGAGAAAAATAGTGTACATAGTGTATACAGATGGTATAGTATATATATAGTTGTATAGAAACACATAAATAGAAACATCTTCATATCTATTAACCCTCCTACCCCCCTCATAGGACCAAAACACATGCTACAATGGAATTGCCTCTTTTACAATAGTCTTGACCAGTTAAACTATACCCTGTTCCCAATTCTTGACTCCCCTGCCCTCCTGTACACCTAATTCATATCAATATCCAGAGCTGTATAACACTCACCATCCACCTGCTGTATTTGTACTGTTGAACTACTGAACACTACAGGAAGAAGTCATATCCATTATGCTGACTGGGTCCACTAGATATTCATACCATCTAATCTCCAGTAAACCCTTAACTGCTGCATGCAGATAATTTTATTCATCCTTGATTTATTATCCCACTACCCTCAGTGAATATTTTAAACATTGTTTTTCCTTCCCTTAGCCCCCAATGTCTCATTCATACCCTATAAAAGATGTCCATGACTCCAGAAATTTAACACTATCTACCATAAACTTCATCTTCTTTCTCATCCCATACCGACAAATTCCTCTATATCTCTACCTGTCCTCTTCTTTTTTGCTCCTGTATCTGAGGAATATGTAGCCCTTCTCCACGCCAATGCCAATCCCTCTCTACCTGCACCCTCAGTATTCTCCTGTCCCCTCTAAGAGCTCACCTTATCCTTTGCCTCTTTCATCTTCATTCTCTGCCTATCTACTGGTACCTTCCAGGCTGCCTACAAATATGCCCATACCTACCATTCTCTCTCCCATCCCACTTCCCCAAAAAACTGAACTTGATCCTACCATCACCTAAAGCTATCATTAGATATCTCTCCTTTCTTTCATTGATAAACTCTTAGAAAGTATATATATATATATATATATATATATATACATATATATATGTATATATATATAAACATAATATATATATGTAAATATATATATAAATATATATATATATATATATTTGTCTACACTTCCCTACCATACACTCACTTTTTAATCTCTCTCATTCTGAACTTTGGGCCTACCACTTCACTGCAATTGCTTTCTTCAGTGTTACCAATCAGCTCCCAACTGCTAAATTTCATGACTTTTCTCAACCGTTACCTCCTTGACCTCCATGAAGCTTTGGGTATTATAAACTACAGGCTTCCCCTAAACACCTTTCCTAACCTTTTATCCTACCACCTGTCTCCTTTTCAGTTTCTTTAACTAAGATCACCACAGACTGTATTTAATGGTAGTATTTCTACAAAAGTCTTGTTCAAAAATATTGAAGCAGCAATTTTTTGAGGTAGTAAAGAATTTTAAAAGGAGTAAATGATAGTCAATTGAAGAACTGTGGGACATAAATATGAAAAATTACTCTATCATAAGAAATTATGTACATGAAGATTCCAGAACTGGTAGAGTGAAGTAAGCAGAATTTACAAAGCAAAATATATAGTGATCGTGACAATAAAAAACCCAAGCTGAATGTTATGTAATTAAAATCACTGAGGTTTTTTTTTTTCCCCAAAGAGAGGTCATTTAAGTGAAAAATGTCAAATACTAGCTGCACCAAGACCAAATTAGATTGAAATGTAATTGGGAAATAGTTCACAAAATAAAAATACAATAAAACAGTTCAGTCATTCCAGTCATATATAACTCCTGTGACCCCATTTGGGTTTGTTTTGGCAAAAATACTGGAGTGATTTGCCATTTCCTACTCCAGATCATTTTACAGATGAAGAACTAAGTCAAACAGAGTTAAATGACTTGCCTAGGGTCATACAGCTATTAAGCGTCTGAGGCCAGATTTGAAATCATGAAAATGAATCTTGATCATATTAATACATGGTTTTCTAAGTCAAAGTGTAGCCTTTAGGGTTCCCTGTGTACAGTATAGTGACCTCCCCTTTTCTATTTTAGTTTGACACCACTGATGTAGGGCAATCCTTTCATTTTATAGATGAGAAAACTGAGAGTTAGGTGGATTAAGTTATTTGTTCAAAATCAAATTAGAGAGTGGTTGAGAAAATGTTATTTTCTTGTATTAAACTTATGTGCACTTTGTGTATTTCTCATAAGACATTTCAGAAAATGAGAACTTTATCTTGCTCTGACTTTTAAAAGTCAAAATACAAAGAAATGTAATTATTTATTAAATTTTCCAAAAAAAATCATATAGAGGGGGAGGAAGAAGGGGAAAAGATTCAGTATCATCTTCCCTGCATTTTCTAAATAAACAATGTATAGTGATTCTCTACAATTGGTCTTGGATTATAATATTCCTTAATCTCTTCTCCAGTCTAGCATCGTATTTTCTCAGTTGCTTGATTTCACTTCCTCATGTTCTAATATTTTCTTGGATTCCTGCTTCCCCTTTTTTATTTTCATCTGAGTTACTCCACCCCAAAGCCCCCCATTCCAAACGTCAAGGGGGCTGAGCTTGGGAGACTGAGCATCTTAAGACCAGCAAGTCAGGTCCCTTCCCCAAGAATTTTACTTTCCTGCAATTTCCCATATATTTGTTGTCTCAATGCCTAACTGGCTAAGTTCAGAGGACCTTATCACCAAGCTGGACACAAGGTGACACAACTTTTAACACAATAATGCTCAAAGACCACTCAGTACATTGTAGAGGTCTCAATTCTTCGGTCAGTGGATAAGGCACATCAATCAAATCACAGACTCTTGAAGTTCTGGAGTCAATATTTCCTCAAGGAAGCCCATCTTCAAATCCAATTATTCACTGACATAGGTGTAATTACCTGCATTAGTGATGAATACATGTTTAAGCATGTTGAAATAATGGAGAAGAAGGGAATAAAAATAGATCAAAGGTTTAAAATTGAAAGGGAATTTAGGTCATTTATTTGAGCTCCTTCATTTTACAAATGATAAAAACCAAGTGTGAGGGCCAGAAACATGAAATAACTTGACTGAAATTCAAATCCAGATACTCTCACTCCAAATCTAGCCATTTTTTTCATTGCACTGTGACTTGTTTTGGCCAGGGAAAAGATTCTGATCAACTCTAACCCTGAAGAAGAATATACCCCCCTCTCAATTAGAATTTTCAATAAAGATTTGCACAAAAAGAAACAGTAAAGAGGGACAGGTCCCACTATATGCTCAATGATAAGTTAGGACTAGTTGCTTCTCCATCAACTTCATTTGCTTTCCCTGTAATTGTGAGATAAGATTACTTTAGATACACACACACACACACACACACACATACACACACACACTCTCTCTCTCTCTCTCTCTCTTTCTCCCTCACTGTATGTGTATAACTCTGTCCCCCTTTCATATACATGTATATGTGTGTGTATACCTGTATATACACATGGAGATACATATATATTTATGTGTCTATCTATGTATATATATACATATATATACATATATATGAAGGAAACAAAGATTTATTAAGTGCCTACTAACTGCCTGTCACTGTGCTAAGTATTTTACACATAATTATTTCATTTGATCCTCACAACAACCTTGGGTACTATTTTTTCCCTTTTATTTGTTTAATTACATTAATACATATTTATGGAAAGAACAAGCATTTACATAGCATAGTACAATTTTTAAAAGATGATTGTAGATGAAACTGCAAGTCTAGTATACACAGCTTGCTATTCTTTTCAAATATACAACAAAATTATCATGTAAATTTTTTTCTCCTTTTTTTCTACCCTTCCCCTACCTTGCTCTAGAGATGGCTACCATTACACACACAGATACACACATATATATGTAAAATTGTCCTATACATACTTCTGTTGATTAGTTCTTTCTCTGAATGCAGATAAAATCTTTCTTCATATGTCCTTTATAGTTAAGATTATTCATAAGAGTCAAGATAACACTCAAAATTGTTTCTAAAACAATATTGCTGTTACTGTATACAAAATTCTCTCGATTCTGCTCATTTCACTCTTCATTATTTCATGCAAGTCTTTCCATGTTTTTCTAAGGTCACTGAGCTCATCATTTCTCATAGCATAATAGTACTCCACTACATTCATATACCACATTTTGTCCTGTTGTTCCCTACTTGATGGTATTCCTGCAATTTCCAGTTCTTTGCCACAACAAAGAGAGCTGCTATAAATATTTTAGAATATATGGGTTCTTTTCCTTTGTTCCTAATTATCTTTAGAAATAAACCTAGTAATGGTATTGCTGGGTCAAAGGATATACATAGTTTAATAATTCTTTGGGCATAATTCCTGACTGCTATCCAAAATGATTGGATCGGTTCACAATTCCACGAACAATGAATTCATGTCCCAATTTTTCTACATTCCCTCCAAAATTTGAAACTTTCTTCTTCAATCATTTTAGCCAAGTGCAGGTGTAAAATGATATCTCGAGGTTGTTTTAATTGGCATTTCTCAAATCATTTAGAGTGTTTTTTATATGACTACAAATTGGGTGCTAATATTTACTCTCAATTGACATAAAGGTTAAGTGATTTGCCAAGGTCACACAACTAGTAATGTGTGCCCAGATTTGAACTCAGGTATTTATTCACAACTCTAAGTCCAGTGCTACAGCCCATCACTTAATGCCTCTTGAGGACAAACAAACCAAAAACAAAACAAACAAACAAAAAACAAAAACAAAAAAAAAAACACCTCGGTTGAACTATAATAAGATATAGGGTTATATGTCAAAAGAAAATTTATTGATGTAATGGTTTGTGAGCCAATGGATCCCATGAGCATCTTTTAAAGGCAGGCAGGCAGGCAGGAAGGAAGGAAGGAAGGAAGGAAGGAAGGAAGGAAGGAAGGAAAAGAAAGAAAAAGGGAAGTAGTTTCTTTTACACATAATACTTCATACTCTTGCTCTATTAAGCACCAAACAAGAAAAGAAGGGAAGAAACAAAGAAGAAAGCAATGAGAAAAGAAGAAAGGAAGGAGGAAAGAAAAAGAAAAGTAGAAGGGAAGGAGGAAAGAAAAAATCGAAAGGAAGGATGAAAGAAAAAGAAAAGTAGAAAGAAAGGAGGAAAAGAAGGAAGGAAGGGAGGAAGGAAGGAAAAAGGAAAGGAGGGAAGAAAGGAGGGAGAGAAGGAGGGAGAAAGGGAGGAAAATGGGTAAAGGTACAAAGTCACTGGTAAAAAAAAATCCAGGAGAAAGCAAACGAAGACTGATGAAGTAAACTTCCCTAGTGATTTTTGTAAGTGCTATGCACCTGTTTGTTTGTGTGTTTAAGTATGTAACACAAAACATGTGAATGTAGGACTGAAGCTGCATTAGGGATTTAACCTAATCCATGAGGATTCTTACAACCTCATCCAAGCTCCAGTGATTATTTTTGGTTAACTTCCAGATCTGGTCCCTTCCAAAGGAAATCCATTTTTCTACAGAAACATGAGGGTGCCTCATGGCTCTGACATTCCCTGTGTAAGGCTAGGCAGTGGGGTCAGGAGGTTCCTCCTGAACTCCATTCCCTCTTTGGCAGAATGCTGCCCTGCCAGCTGCATGATTTAATGAGCCTCTGAGAAAAAAAAATAATTCTAATGAAGACAACCATATGTAGATGATAGATGGGTTTAGGGCAGAGACAGTAAGACATATATGCTGAAAGCTTCATGGTGTGCTCAGAATTAGTTATATAATTCTTAGCTAAATTTCATTGCTTTGTTATCAATCTGATGCCAAAAGATAGTTATTTTTTTTAATTTCAAGTACTGTAAAGTGCCTTCAAGAGCACTTTTTTACAAAGGGGGGAAAAAGGCAACAGTGTAAGATAATTAAATTTCATAGATGGAGAGACTGCTAAATCAACTATTTAATTGGGTCCTTTTAGACAGATGTTCTCTTGCATTATTTAAATGCTTATGAACTCATTGTCAGGGATTTTACACTGAATCATTTGCCCTTTGGATTGTTTCTGTGTAAAGACATTTTATAGAGAAATCTGTGTGATAGATTAATAAAGAAGAGGATATTAAAATGACCTTATGGTAGAATATAACATATTTTCAACATAAGGAAATGTAACCACCATATCTTCAGCAGATATAGAAAATTATACAATAGAAAAGCAAAGTTAGGAATAGAGATACTTATCCAAGTTCATATGAATATACACATAAAAAAACTTTGCCTTAAATGTCCAGAAAATTAGGGCAAAAATAAATTTTAAAAGAAGATGGTCCAAGTAATTTATTCAATTCCTTGTTTCATGTGATTTGGCATAGATCTAAGTATATTGGGTGCAGTTATTTCAATAAGCACTGAGGAATAACAACAATAATGTCACCAGATTATTATTTCTTATTGATGTTATTTCTTTGGTTCCTAAGTGCTGGAATTTCTTGAAGTACATTTTCCAGTTATATTATTAAGTATTTACAATTATATAAGTATTTGGATAATCTGATTTGGATTTACAATTAAACTACAAAGTCATGGCTCATCTTTTTCTGTGCTAGCCATTAGCCACCGGCGTGTGCATCCTGGAGTTAGCAGTTGAAAAGGTCAAGAGATCTGAAATCAGAGAACAGAATTTTCAGGACCCTCTTTCCTTTCCAAACAGGTGCATAATATGCCAACTGTTGCTGGGACTAACTTTATGTTCATTTTTGTGTTGATATCTTGGTGGAAAATAGTCTTGCCAGAAGTTGTACATTTACAGCATGTCTTAGGTAGTTAGGGATACCATTCCAGGGCATCACACCTGAACTCCGAAGTGTTGGCACACGAGCTCAGTCTTTGTTTGTCTTCTCCTCTTTTGCCTCTGAGCCTTTTTACTTAATACATATGAAAAAATGTGTTAGAGATTTTTGCAATACCCCCTTCCAAAAGCACTGCTCTAAGGGAGTCATTGCACTCTGGAGCAAAAATAAAATTCTTCCATTTTTCACCCTGGACTTTTCCAGATCGAGAATGTCAAAGTGCCAGCCAGATGGAGTGACAGTTGGAAACAGTTTGTGGGAATGACTTCATGTTTCTTACAACAAAACTATCATTGTCTTATTCTAAAAACAACCAAAATGTGAACCATAATCTCTTGGAAGCCAGATCTCCCCATCTAGATCATGGTTGTGAATTAAACCAATTGCCTAGATAACACAGACACAAATTACAGCATAGACCTTTGCCTGAATTACCTGGGAAGCTGGAATCGACCTGATTTTTCACTCAGATAACTCAGGATCTGGCAGATGTTTTCTCTGCATAAAAACATTCTTGATTCTCCCCTTTGTGTAGAAGGGCAAAAATGGAGAAAAGACTGTGTCTGCTCCCCACTTGTGTCGAAAAGAATAACTCACCAGCTGTCAGAGCTCCAGACAGCTGCTGCCGAAGAAACTGTTTTATTTCTCTTGATAAATGACATTAGAATTTTCTTGCTGGGAAGTGGTACAAGGACTTGGGAGTATCTAGGAAAACCATCGCTCAAGTACAGCTCCCACTTTCTCCAAGGACATTTTTCATTTGGGTGCCATATGACTAGAATTATAGTCCCATACTGGGCTGTTTTGTAGTAGAATTACACCAAAGTTTATAATTATTGTTAGGGTACGTTGATGGAGCTTGAGGAAGAGATATAGAGGGGAGAGAGCACTGTATTGAGTCAAGCTGGTTGCCTTGGGCAAGTTACTTGGGCAAGGCCTACCTGTAAAACTAGGAGCAGACTTTTGCTCTATGATCTTTAAGGCCCCCTCCAGTACTAAAGTCTGATGATTTATGATTGATTCTATCATCCCTCAATAAACTGAAAGAGGTTTTTCTTTTAAATTATAGTTTACATCTAGGTGGCATAGTGATGGAGCACTGGGCCTGGAGTCAGGAAGACCCGAGTTCAAATCTGGTCTCAGACACTAAGTATGTGACCCTGGGCAAGTCACTTAAACCTGTTTGCCTCCATTTCCTTATATGTAAAATGAGCTGGAGAAGGAAATGGCAAACCACCCCAGTATCTTTGCCAAGAAAACTCCAAATAATATCACAAAGAGTCAGACATGACTGAAATGGCTCAACAACAAAAACAATGTATGTTCCAGGCATTATACAATGAAAAAAAAAAGATAGCCTGCCCTCAAGGAGCTTACAATTAAAGGAGGAAACAACATTCAAGGAAATATATACAAAGCAAGCTATATACAGTATAAATTAGAAGTAACTGAGAGGGAAGGCACTAGAATTAAGAGACTGAGGAAAAGTTCCAATAAAAAATGTAATTTTAGTACTGTCTTAAAGAAAGCCAGGAAGGTCAATAGGCTGAACAAAGAAGGGAGAACATTTCAGGCAGGAGGGACAGAGGAAATACTCAAATCTGAAAGATGGATTATCTTCTTTGTTAAATAGCCAGGAAGCCAAGGTCATTGTATCAAAGGGTTCATTTTGGGGAGTACAGAGTCAGAATACTGTAAAGGTAGGAGGAGGCTTGGTTATGAAGATATTTGAATGCCACACAGAACATTTTGCATTTGATCATGGAGCAATAAGGAACCACTGGAATTTATTGAGTAACATGATCAAATATTTTCCTTAGGAAAATCCATTTCTTTGGTGGCTGAATGGAAAATGGATTAGAATGGGGACTGAGGCAGGCAGCCCCACCAGCAATACCCTAGGTGTGAGTTAGTGAGGGTCTGCACTAGAGGGGTGGCAGTGTCTGAGGAGAGAACGGGGTATATTTGAGAGATGTTGCAGAGTAACATCGATAAGCCTTGCCAACTGATTGGGTATGGTGGGATGAGAGATAGTGAGGAGTTCAGGATGACTAGTCCTAGGTTGTGAGTCTAAGGGACTGGGAGGACGATGCTATCCTCTACTTTAACAGGGAAGGTAGGAGAGGGGAAGATATGGGAAGTGGGAGATCATGAGTTCCATTTTGGACATAGTTTAAGATATCTGTATCCAGTTCCAGATTCTGAAAGGCAGTCAGTTTGGGGCAAGACAGGCAGATTTGAGAATCATCCATATAGATATGGTAATTAAATCTATGGAAACTAATGAAATCACCAAGTGAAGTAGTATAAAGGGAGAAGTCCCAGGACAGAACCCTGTATGATACCTACAATTAGAGGGTGTGACCTAGAAGACAGGAGAGATTGAAAATAACTGAAAGAATATTATTAAAGGGATTTGTTCTGTGAAGTTTGGATTCAGTCTTGAGGACTTGAGGACCTAGAGGGCCACATGTGGCCTTGAGGCCTCATGTTTTCCACCCCTGTCTAGGGGTGTGGTCTGTGTTGATTTATCCAATTAAACTTTTTAAAAATTTATTTTGAGTTTTCAACATTCATTTCCACAAGATTTTGAGTTATAAATAACCGTATGTCTCTCCCCTACCCCAAAATAGCAAGTCTACTGAATAAACCTTCCCCTAATCTGTTCTCTTTTATATCCTCCCCCATTTCCCCTTAAATTTCTTGTAGGACAAAATGGATTTCTATAGCCCCGTGCCTGTGTATCTTATTCCCCAGTTGCATGTGAAAAACAATTTATTAAACATTTGTTTTTAAAACTTTGATTTCCAGATTCTTTCCCTTCTTCCCTCCTCACCCACCACCACTGGGAAGACAAGCCATTCAATATAGGTTGTACATGTATAGTTATAAAAACATTTCCATGGTAGTTATATAGTAAAAGACGAACTATATTTCCCTCCATCCTATCCTGACCCCCCCCCCACTTATTCTATTTTCTACTTTGACCCTGTCCCTTTTCAAAAGTGTTTGTTTTTAACTACCCTCTCCCCCAATCTGCTCTCCCTTCTATCATCCCCCCTCTCATCCCCTTCCCCCCTACTTTCCTATAGGGTAAGATACCCAAATAAGTGTGTATGTTATTCCCTCCTTAAGCCAAATTCAACGAGAGTAAGGTGGATTCATTCCCTTTCACCTTCCTGATCTTCCCCTCCATTGTAACAGTTTTCTCTTGCCTCTTTTATATGAGATAATTTACCCTGGTCTATCTCTCCCTTTCTCCTTCTCCCAATATATTCCTCTCGCACCTCTTAATTTTATTTTTATATATCATCCCTTAATATTCAACTCATCCTGTGCCCTGTGTCTATGTACACACACACACACACACACACACACACACACACACACACACACATATATTTATATATGCATACAATCTTCTAAACATACATACATACATACATATATATATATATATATATATATATATATTCCCTTCAACTATCTTCATATTGAGAAAAGTATCATGAGTTATAAATATCATTTTCCACATAGGAATGCAAATAGTTCAATTTTAGTAAGTTCCTTATGATTTGTTTTTCCTGTTTACCTTCTCATGCTTCTCTTGTTTCTTGTATCAAATTTTCTGTTTGGCTCTGGTATTTTTTCATCAAGAATGCTTGAAAATCCTATATGTCATTTAATATCCATATTTTCCCCTGAAGTATTATCCTTAGTTTTGGTGGGTAGGTGATTCTTGGCTTTAATCCTAGCTCCTTTGACCTCCAGAATGTCACATATCCCAAGCCCTTTGGATCCTTAATGTAGAAGCTGCTAGATCTTATGTTATCCTGACTGTGTTTCCACGATATGCAAATTGTTTCTTCCTGACTGCTTGCAATGTTTTCTCCTCGATCTGGGAACTCCAGAACCTGGCTATAGTTTTCTTTTTGGGATCTTTTTCAAGAGGCAATTGGTGAATTCTTTCAATTTCTATTTTGCCCTCTGGTTCTAAAATATCAGGACAATTTTCCTTAAGAATTTCTTGAAGGATGATTTCTAGGTTCTTTTTATGATTGTGGCTTTTAGGTAGTCCAATAATTTTAAAATTATTTCTCCTAGCTCTATTTTCCAGGTCAGTGATTTTTCCAATGAGATATTTCACATTTGACTTCTATTTTTTTTTCATTTGTTTGGATCTGTTTAATAGTATCTTGATTTCTCATAAAGTCATAAGCTTCCATTTTGCTCCAATCTAATTCTGAAGGAATGATTCTCTTCAGTGAGTTTTTGAAATTCCTTTTCCATCTGGCCAATGTGGCTTTTTAAGGCATTCTTTTCCTCATTGGCTTTTTGGGCTTCTTTTTCCATTTGAGTTAGTCTATATTTATGGTATTATTTTCTTAAGTATTTTTGGGGTCTCCTTTAGCAGGCTGTTGACTCACTTTTCATGATTTTCTTGCATCAGTCTCATTTCTCTTTCCAATTTTTCCTCTGCTTTTCTTACTTGATTTTTAGAATCCTTCTTGAGCTCCTCCATGGCCTGTGATTAATTCACATTTTTCTTGGAGATTTTTGATGCAAGAGTTTTGACTTTGTTGTCTTTTATTGATTCCATGTTATGATCCTCTTTGTCCCCCCCAAAAAAGTTTCTATGATCTTATTGTACTTCCTCTGTTTGTTCATCTTGCCAGTCAAATTACTTGACTTTTGAGCTCTTTGCCACAGTAGAACTCTGCTTCCATAGTGGAGAGAGATGTGTCCCAAATTGCTGGGTGTTTAGCAGTTGCTAGAGCTATGAGGAGGGCACCCTCTCTGCAGTCACCACAAGGCTCTGGCACCCTGGCATTTCTCTCCCCAGGACCACCACCCAAGACTGCGACCCAGATCCAAGCAGGTCAAAGCAAAAGGGATCACCTTCTGAATGGTCTCTTGGTCCCCCTATAATCTGCCAGGAGCACCAGAGGCAGGCATGTGGCAGCAGCTACAGCCAAAATATGATTGCCACCTCTACCACCCCAGGAGCAGGGGCCAGACCACACTCTTCTCTCACCCAGTTCCAATAGAGGTCCCCACTGACCTTTACTTTCTCTTTGGCGTTTATGGGTTGAGAAGTCTAGAAACCACCATAGTTGCCGGTGATTCACTCTCCTGAAGTCTGCCCTGCCTGATCTGTGCCACTGGTCAAGGCTGCTCTGAGTCTGGGCCCATGCATCTCATGCAGAACTGTGCTGGGCTCCCAGCTAGATGTGAAAGACCCTTCCTGTTGACCTGCCAGCCTCCCTTCAGTGGGAGATTATATTTCTCTCTGTCACTTTGTGGGTTCTGTAACTCTAAAATTTATTTAGAGTCATTTTTACAGGTATTGGAGGTGGTTGGAGCAAGAGCTCAAGCAAGTTCCTGCTTTTACTCCACCATCTTGGCTCCACCCCCAAATTAAACTCTTGATTTGGCCCTTCATCACCAGGGTTCTTCCCTTTGGGATGCTACATTTCAATGGACTTTAATCACCAAGCATGTCGTCATAGGACTATTATCTATCAGTTTCCCCCTCAGCTCAGCTCTTCGGCTCATCTTACTTTCCCACACACACATCACGAGTAAGGCCAACATCTCCCTTGTGTATCCACTGTCCTCAAGAACAATTATTCATTTTCCCTAAAAGGTAACAAAGCTGTCTTCTGGACCTTCTCAGGTCCTATATCCATCCATCCATGCAACTTCCTATAATCATCTATTCACATAAAATGCATACCCACATATCATCATATCCAGCCCTACTGACCAGAAGTGTTTCCATAAGGAGGGGAAGGAGACTGTGCCTCCCAAAGCAGAATCAAAGTACTACTGCCTCCTGATATCCCTTCTGTACTAGAGCTAAGAAAACCCTCTTTGTTAGCTGTTCTATGACCTATGTGTACTTCATTTTGTCCCAATGGAACGTGAACTAACAGGGTGCTGGTATCAGGTATACTTCTTTTTTTTTTTTTTTTGCTTTTTGGAGGGCAGTTGGGGTTAAGTAACTTGCCCAAGGTCACACGGCTAGGTTTTTGTTTGTGTGTGTTAGGTGTCTGAGGCCAGATCCGAACTCAGGTCCTTCTGACTCCAGGGCCGGCGCTCTACTCACTGCGCCACCTAGCCGCCCCTCAGGTATACTTCTAACGTTTGGCATAGTCAGTAGGAAAGATGGTCTCATGTATCACATCATAGCTGAGTTGGGGCAAGGACATTGAAAAAATGGGGGTGGGGTGAAATTTTGTCTCTATTAATTATGATATGATGATTCTTTGGGAGACAGTTCTTACCCAGCCCTCAAGGGAAGAGGAAGCAGCACTTTAACAGAGGCTTCTGAAGGAGCAAAGATTTTGTTTCGGCAGGTGAGCCAAGAAATACCGAATAGGTGGAAGAAGAAGAGATGTTTGGCATAAACTTGGGTCTTGGGACACATTGCATACAAGACGTTTGTGATCTCTTTGGTGCAGATGACCCTGATGCATAATATAAATTATAATGAAGAATTGTTAGTTGTGCCAATACTGACCAAGCTGTGGTCCTGAAGTTCCTGATACAGATACAGTTCATAATCTCCATCATGACTTAGGAGACCCACTAAAAATTACAGAGATCTGGCACAGAGGTGAGGAAACTGTGGCCTTGAGGTCACATATGGGGCCTCAAGGTCGCAAGCTCCCCACTGGGTATGTGGACTAGACTGTTGAAAGATGAAACTGTTCTGAATGAAAAAAAAAGCCTGCACTCTCTGAGGTTTTTCTCCTCCACACATTTTTTCCTGTTTTTATGGTGCCTCATGGCAGGAATACAAATTTTTCTTTTTCCCATTTACTCCTGTCCATGCCAGCAGACTGTCCAGTAAAAGCCCTGAAAGCATTTAAATGGAAGAAGGTCCTCTAGAAGATACTTAGGACCTTGCCACCCTGGGATGGTATGGGATAGGACTAATATCTACAAAGTTTCCCCAAGCCTCTCCTCCTCTTCCCACAACATGGCTAAGGCCCATGCCTCATTCCTTGACAAGAGGAATTAATTTTTGCCAAAAATGACAAGGCTCTCCTTAGGATCTGCTTAGCTCCTGCATCCTTTGATGTAGCTTCCTGATTGCCTAAGGAGATTAAAAAAAAAAAAACAAACCTCCCACTCACACAGTCTGAGCTTCTTATGCTTGGTGGATGTCATGGAACCAAGAGAGTCACTGTACCCTGCTTTATTGACCAGAAGCATTTCCTTAAGGAACTGGGCCTAAGGATAGTCTACCAAAATGGAACCTAAGTGCTGCTATATCCTTGCTGATCTCCTATAGCTAAGCAAAACCATTTTGTTAATTGTTCAATGAGCTATCAAGGTCTCAATTCATTCCACCAAACTCTAATAGAGAATAAACTTCAGGCATGCCTCTATCACATGTCAGAATATCTAGCATTTGTCTAGCATGTGAAAGGAGGTTTGGATTTCTTTTCTCTTTTGATCCTACCAGCAACCCTGGCAGGTAGTCGCTATTACTTTCCTGCAGAACCAAGATAACATTGTATACAGTAGCAGCAATATTTTTTAAGAACAGCATTGAGTGAATAAATCATTTTGACCATTTTAAACACCTAAATTAACTATAAAGGGCATATGAAGAAAGACACTACCTGCATTCAGAGAAAGAAGTGGTAAACAGATATATAGAATTTTACATATATACATATATACACACACATGATCACATTCATATGCATGTGTGTGAATGTAAATACATATATATATATACACACATGCATGCATACACATACACACACGAAGTTATTTGTATCTAATGGGAACCATCTCTAGAGTGGGAAGAGGAGGGAAAAATTTTACATGATAACTTTATGTTATATTTAAAACAAACAGCAAGTTGTAATCGGTCTGCAGTTTTATATGCAATCATATATTTTTAAACTATATTGATACTGCTCCAGTTCAGTATTATAGAAATGCTGGTTTTATTCCATAAATTTAAAAAAAATTGAGTTTTTAAAAGTACATGAGGTAGGATTTGAACTCCCTGATGCCAAGTCCCACCCATTATCCACTAAACCACTCAGAGGCCTGCAACTGACCACACAAATCAGACTTAATTGTATACTGTATACAGTACTTTACTCATGACCATGGATTCCAAAGGAATAAAAAAATAAAAAAAACCCCTACCAAAGTAAACTTCTATGGGTCCTTTGAAGCTGCAACTTTTCCCAGGTGGTCAATGGATGCACCTTCATCCAGGAGTTCCTGGACACAGTCCAGGGGCTTATACTTAACTGTTTCCTCCAGAACAGTCCAATATCTTCCATCTGCCTTTCCACTCATGATCTTCCAAACAGTCAAAATCAAATTATGGAAAATTAAGATCCAGGAGAATCTGGATTTATCTCTTCTCTTCAGGGCAGCTGCTGGCAGTACGAGTGAAGATGCTTATTCCTTCTCTGCCTGATCCTATCTGTTGGCTTTTCTCCCTATGCTGGAACATAAGCCTTTCCTGCCCTACCACTCATCTCTTTGTCAAAATTCTGCCTAGAGACACAGCCTTCCAATCACAATTCCATCACAGAAAAATTACTATCTCCAGAATAGGTGCCCTGTGGTTCTTTTCCTATTACCTAAACCTTGATTTGTATGCTTCCAGAAGCATACACCTCCAGCTTCATGGTCTAGACTTGTCTGAGGCCAGGGATCAATGGATTGTATACTGGGGCATAGATAAAATTCCTCTTAACATAGTGTCCCCCACCTTCACAGCTTGCTAATGACCATTGAATCGGAATGCCCCTACTGCCATGTAATCACAGTTTCCAATTCAGATGAGGGTGGGGTCAGTATTACATGCGTAGACATAAAATGACACACATTTGGGGTTTTCTTGAGTGATCTGTCATGATGGGTCTTCCTGACTACAAGGCTAGTGCTCCATCCACCATGCTAACTAGCTGCCCAGATGATGGCTCAGCAAGATGCATGTGACAACATTGCATGAGAACCCTTTGTGGAGCTCAGATCTTATTATATAACCAATTTCTTTGAACTTTGGTCTAACGTTGGACTAACTTATGAAGATTCCTTGGATTTCATAGAAGCTTCATTTGCAAGCTACTCTTCTGATCTCCAGATACACTTCTTGACTTAGGTTTCAATAGACTTCTTATTTTGTGTTCATGTTTCAATAACTGATACATCTGCTTCGCAAGATATATTTCTTGCCTCTCTCTTCCTCTTCCCTCTCCCCCCACCTGAAATGAAATTTTGTCATTTTGAACTTTTGTGCACCTGTGGACCTAACCCTGCCAACATGAGCTCCATGAGACCATCTCCAATGCCTAAGAGGATTCTGGGCTTCAAGCCCTTACTGACTCTACTTGCACCAATACTTTGCCACTTGCAAAGCCCTGGTTCAACACAACTGATTAAATGTTTGTCCATCCTCTCTTTACCTGCACTCCAAAAAGTTCTACTTTGTGCACAGTGTTGTTATTGGGGGAGGAAAATATTTTGTTGATTTTTATTTTGTCAAATTTCTTTCCTCTGAATTTACATTTGTTCTACTCTCCATTTATAATCCTATAGTTTTCATATTTTCTGAACTTAATTTTCTTTTGTGATTTTACTTATGTTCTAAAATCAATTCATTGGTCAATAAGCATTAATTACTAATTAATTAGTAATCTGTCAGGGGCTGTTCTGGGTGCTAAAACTAAAAACATAGACAATGGATTGTTTTCAGATTTATCACTAAAAATGCAAACAAAAATATTTTGGAGATTACTTATAAATAATAAAACCACAAACCTATTTTATTTTAAAAGTTAAACTCTCTTAGTGTGTCCTCAGAATTCTAGGTTTAGACTTCCAAACTCCAAGAAAGGCACCCAAAGGCTTTGTACTTAAGGGATCCAGAACCTGGAAGGCTTTTATCTATTGCTGTTTCATCTATTGCACCCTTTTTGCTCAGGGAAGGTCTAGGCTAAAATTCACAGCAATGGCTTTAACAGATAAACTGGTTAGCCCTCTGGGGCATTAAAATGCCTTATCCAATTAAGAAGGCTCTGAAGGAGAGATGCTAGTGCTCAAAAGTTTAGGCGAGTAAGGATTCACATATCACATAACTGCCTTAAGACAGCTAAACACACAATTGGTGCTGAGAAACTTCATTGAGAGTAAGCAGGTAAAAAGGAGAGAAGCCATAACTGTCTTCACATAGCTAAGATGTTAATAAACACCATAATTTATCTGTCAATCTATGATCTAACTACCCATATATATCCATCTATCCATACATCTATCACCTGTCTTTCCACATTTTTCATGTATGTGCGTGTATGAGAAAGAGAGAATATATATGTATATGTACATATATATTTTTATATATACATACATACACACATAGAGAGTGTGTGTGTATGTGTGCATATGAGATGTTATAACTTAGTAAATGAAGAATAATTATCCAAGCATATATTTGGATTACTGTAGAATTCCAAATGATGAGAATCCACATGGTAATGAGTGGGGGTGGGGGGAGAGGGAGAAGGGGAAAGAGAGGAAAAGAGAAAGAAGTAAATAGGAATACATAATACATATATATGGTGATAAGTATATATACATATGTAGCGATGAGAAAATATGATATAGATATGGTAATGAGTATATATGCTATTTATTAAATTGTAACATCGCTCATGTTAATATCTATCTATCTATCTATCTACCTACCTATATATAGTCACATACACATATGTGCATCTAGGTGGATGCTGCTGCTCTTAAGTCATTTTTCAGTTGTGTTTGACTCCATTTGGAGTTTTCTTGGCAATGGCTTGCCATTTCCTTCTCAAACTTATTTTACAAAAAAGGAAACTGAGGCAAACAGGGTTAAATGACTTGCTCAGGGTCTAAGCTAAATGTCTAAGGCTAGATTTGAGCTCAGGAAGATGAGTCTTCCTGTCTCCAAGCCTAGTCCTCTATCCACCTAGATGTCCAGATGGTAATACATGGGTAATTATCTACCTATCCACATATATACATACATATATATTTATGTGCATGCGTATGTGTGTGTGCACACAAAGGATGGTGAATTGACCACACTCAAATGCTGTATGAAAAGGTCAACCTTAAGCCTGCACTTTGACTCATTACTATATTTATTTTTATTCTCAGACAATCCAGGAACATGCCTAAATATTTCCTTATTATTTATTAAATTTTCTCCTAATTAGTCAGTCAAACTCAGAACCCCTGGTCTATTTAATTAAATATTATTTTTAATAAACTGCAAAAAGCTCGTTTATAATACGTAGTTGCTCATCTTTCTGTCTCCGTCTCCATCTTTCTCTGTGTCTATATCAACCCTGGTCCCTTAAGTTTAAATAAGGGGCCCTTAATCTTTTCTGTTTCTTGGACCCCTTTGGCAGTCTAGTGAAGCCTCTAACCCCCTCTCAGATTATTGTTTTTAAATTCAGAAAATATAATACATAGAATTACAAGGTGAACCAATTATATTGAAATACAGTTATCCAAAATAACAACAAGAAACTCATGGACACCAGGTCAAGAATTATTGGTTTAAATATTAGTAGTATTGGCATTCATTATTTATTATTATTACAATTTATTGACAATGTAATGAAATAACAAAATAATTCAAAATTATTTACTATGTTTTTGCCTTAAGATCACAGCAAAAATTTCTTTGGTCATCACTAGCTGACTTTGCTCCTGGAAATACAATTTTACCATTTATTTCACTGAGGATACCAAATAAAATTTCATATTTCTTAAGATAAAGAGTTAAATTCAATTTATCAGAAATAGTTTTTGTTTTGTTTTTTAGTTTTTTCTATGAATCATTCAATCTCTCTTGAGATTAATGAATGAATGGACAGGTGAATAAAAAAGCATTTATTAAATGCTTACTATGTACAAAGAATAGCACTAAAGGTATAAACAGAAAAGCAAAACAGTTTGTACTTTCAAAGAGCTCACATTTCAATGGGGAAGGAAGTTTTAGCTGCAAACAGATGGAAAGGCCCAGTGGTCCATAGGGTGCCAGAGCAAGGTAGATAGTAATGTATCTTCTTTAGTATGATTTCCATGAATAAAACCATATCCTTTTTTAATGCTGAAACATTTGATGGTGCCAAGGACTTGTCATGACAGGTTATTCTTGATAATGATAATTAAAACTCTCCAGTCTCCTCAAGGAATTTTATATGTAATGCTTCTTCAAAATGTGAGTTAAAGAGTTATTCCAAGAAAGAAGTTTGTCTTCCTCTATTTGTCTTCTCCATAGTTTTTGTCAAATCTTTGCTGTTTTCAGTCTCTCAAAAACCGCCAGTACAGCTTCTGGTTTCTCAACATCAAAGTGATTCTTAAAGACACACTAATGGTATCTAAATTCTCTGTGGGAAAGCATTTAAAAGCAGGTGATATTATATATGATATGTGTATGTGTGTGTGTGTGTATGTATTCTAGGTAAATATCTGCATGGAAATATATGTATATCTGTATCCACACATATGTAAGTATACATGAAAAGATGTGATGAAGGAGAAGTATATGGGAAAGTATTATTCAAGGAGAAAAAAATTAATCCAGTAATCAAGGTATATAGAAGCATCATAGGTTCATAAAATAATGTAATAAGGAGACTGGCCAATGGGATCCCCTTCCCCAGAGCATGTGTGAGATATGCTTTTCCTGCTTCCGTCCCTCATGGAAGAGACAAAAAATGAGATGATATACAAAGTTATTTTGACTATTTCTAGTTCACCTACCTAATGGTGAATATGGGTCTTTTGGTTGACTACTGAACCAGAACTGAAAGACAAGTAAAAGATTTCCAAGAGGGTAGCTCAAGATGACTGTCCTGCCCAGTTGGAACAGGCAAATAAGACATGTGCAAGTCTCTGGCTGGGGAAAGTTCTCAGTCCTTCTCACCTAGAAAATACATGGCCCACAAATACCAGTCTCTATTTTGTGTCTGTCTCTTATCTTCACCCTTAGGTGAAGAAGTATTAGAGATATCTATAACTTGATACTGGGGCACTAATTATTGGTGGTTTTATTGATGAGAATTCATTAGAATGAGGGTTAGAATGAATGGCATCAAAAATAAACCTTACTGCCCCTCAGGGGTACACCTAGTATCCTAAAGGGGAGCAATAATTGGTTAGGAACTTGACTATGCATGAATTGGAGGTGGGATGGGACCTGAGTTTTTATAGACCACAATGAACACTATTTAAACATCACCATTATCATCATCATCATCATCATCATCATCATCAGGTGCTGAATGTGTTGAGCAAAAATAACATCACAAAAGTGAAATTGCATCTTGACAAGCAGAAAAAGACTGATTATTGTCATGGAAATCATCCCTGGATGAGCTGTCTGCAAAGTCAGATCATCAACACATCAGAAGGAAGGATGGAATTTATAATGAACCAGATGATTACAAAGAGCCAATAAGGCTCTTATCAAGATCAAGTCACAGGAACTTTATTTCCCTCTGAGATAAGATTACTATTCTAGTAGATTTGGACAATGCTGTGAATATAAGCCCCTAGGTTTTAGCAAAGCTGATAAAAAAAAAAGTTATCCTTTTATTCTTTGGAAACCAATGGAGAGATATGATTTAGAATGAAGACAATATAATCGTATTGATTCAAACAGGTTATATGGTTATATGACTGGACTCAAAGTGGTGGTGTTAATGCAGGTTCATTGTGATAGGAAGTCTCAGGTGGGAGTACCCAAGGGGCTTAGCATTGGTTTTATATTAACATTTTTATCAATGACTTGGATAAAGACAAATGGTATTCTTATCAGATATGCATGCTAATCTGAGAGTGACAGCTAGCATGGTGAATAACAAAGTCAAGATCCAAAAGGATTCTGGCAGGGTGAGTCATTGGGCTAAATTTAATAAGATAAAAACCAATAAGGGCATTGTAAAACCTTTCATTTGAATTCAAAATAAACCTTCCAAGTATGCAATTTGGAGGATGTATGAATAATCAACAATTGTTATTAAAAGGATTTGAGGGTTTTAGTGGACTGCAAGCTTAATGTGAGTTAACAGTATGATGAGATGACCAAAAGCCTATTGGGTTGTGTTAGGAGGGACATAGCTTCTCATATTAAAGAGGCGATATTACCATAGTGTTGTGCCTTGAGCAAATCACATCTGGAATATTGCTTTCAGTTCTGTGCACCATAATTTAAGAAGGATACTAACAAATTGGAGAGTATCCAAAGGACAGCAATGAAAATAAATGGTGAAGAGTATTGATGGCCTGGGATGCAGTGGATGACTTTGGCATCTTCAATGTCTGACCAAGCTCTAAGTGTTCCAGAACCCCTGTGGCCTCAATTGTCTTTATGGTCATTGGAACAAATTGTTCTCATCCACCCATTCTGAGAGAAGTCTTCACATGCTTGGGGTAGACATCTATCTCCCTAACTCACTGATGGGTTCGAGGCTTATCAGTTACCTTCAAACTGGTTCAGCCCATCTGTCAACAAAGTTTTACTGAGGGGTGGCCGCTGCTCATGCTACAGCTTCTGGGGGCCACAAATGAGAGTTGGGTGCAAGGCAAACACCAAAGAGGGATGACCAGCCCTGAAAAGGGCTCAGCAAGCCCCCATGCCAGAGGCACTAGTCCTCCTGGAACACCCAATAGACCCCTAAAGTTAATAAATACAAATCTATACAATGTAGATAAATACAAGATTGTTTAGAAGGGGGACCCACCCTACTGGTTAGGACAATCGGGGAAGACTGTGCAGAAAATCACTCTTCAGCTACATGCTGACTTATATCTTGCCACTGGACTTTGATAACTCTGGAAGAGAGAGTGAGACTGACAACTTTGTGCAGCTCTGCCTCACTTAAATCTAATTCACATATAAGTCAAGACATAATCCTGTGATCTCATTGGCCCTCTTTGAAAACAAGGGACAATTTAACAATTTTATGTTTAGGCCATGTGTTTTTATATGTATTTATCTCCACAAATAAAGTATGAGGTCCTTGCTAGTAAGGCTTGTTTCATTCTTAGTATATGTATTCCCAATAACCAATGCAGTGCTTGGCAGAAAGGAACTGCTTGAAAAGTACGTTGGGGCTGATTTTGATTCAAGAGGACCATTTTTTGCTTTGTTTTTCCTACAACAAAATACAAAAATATGGATACAAATTATTTTAACCATAGGAGTGCTAAGGCTCTAGGAATATAATAGTGACTGGATAATATGGGAAACAAATTAGTTATGTGACGATTTGTATATTTTATAGTAAAACTATAAATTACACAGAATTCAAAGCGTTCTGACTGAGCTTGTAGATATTTCATGTGAAGCATATGTAATTTGTCAGCCTTGTACAGTTAAGCAGGTCAAATTACCAGATGGAGGGAAGGTCCTGCTTTCAGGTGGAGTTCATTAACATATTTCTCATACTTTCATTCCAATTAAGAAATAGGATTTTGCCTGGTATTTTAATATTTTTTACAAACTTACCATGATTTAGGTTAATTAAAATCATTACCAAGAGCCGCTCAACTTCTGACAGGTGTTATTCCAGCCACGTTTAAAGATCCCTAAGACCTCATGGAGGCAGTGATACCATTGGAAATTCTCTTCCAACACATTTCTTAATAAATTATCTAAAACTACATATCTCCAAACACACCTCTGGAGTTACGTATCTCAAAGGGGAATCGTTAGGGAAGAATTTCATGTAAAACTAGACAACTTTGAATTCCTAATTCTAGATTGGATTCAGAACTAGAATAGGTCCTTGCTCTCTAGAAGGACTCTCAGGTTTATCATCACCATGAAACAAATTTTTAAAAATGAAGTCCAATGGCTTATTTGTTTATATAACAAATAAAAGAGAAAAAACTCAACACGTGCTAAAGGGGTTACATCACAGCTCCTGTCTGTTTCCCCTTGTAAAGCTGTCATGGAATTCCCCTTAAATGTGGTATAACTTTGATTCTAGGTTCCTTATGGAACTTTGAATCTACCTTTCCTGATGTTATCCAGTTTATCTTTGGCTCCCAAGGCAGATACTACCATCAGTCATTATAGGGATGATGTTAGGAGATTGAAATCCAAATTCTCTGACCTTCTGAAGTTCACAAGGTCCTCTTCTGGCCAACAGGGGAGAAGGGAGGAAACAGAGACTGAGGCTGATGTCAAAGCCCAAGTTCTTCTCCACTCCCTCAAGTGGTTCCTTCTCAGGAGATTGACTTTTTTGTCTAAGAGAGTTTCTGCCAGAAACTTGAGTCCATAAGTTCTTACTTGGACTTTTAATCTATGCAAACCCCAGGGAAAATGCCTGTCTCTTCAAAAAATCTCAACATTTATCTTGTGTGGAATCACTCCAGTTCGATCAATGGCTTTGGGGGGCTTATAAATTGATGAAGTTCTTTTCACACTTAAAGACTATGATTTATTGATTGATTGTCCTCAACTGTCACAGGCATTAGGCTATAGTTTTATGTCACTTACATTAAGTGGAACTGGGAATTGATTAGGAGACTCAAATGATTCTCTGCCTTACAGTCTCCTCCCATCACTTCAGTTTTAATATTTGCTGTCCTCAGAAAATGTACCTGAGTGTGTTTGTCAAAGTCAATAGCCCCAAATTCTTGCATGTTTCTTTAGTAACATGGTGAGGTCCCACATTATCCTTTTTGAATGTCTTCCCCAATGTCTTGTACTAAGGAGTCTCGGGGGAAAATCTAAATATTTCACCTTGGAATATTCATTCATTTAAGATCAGGAAAGAATAAGGAAACAAGGAAAAATTGGCCAAATATTAGTACATAAGCTCCTTGTGAAAAAGGATTGTTTCATATTTTTTTTTCTATTTTTATCCACACCTCCCAAGCACGGTGATTAGTGCTTGTTGTAAATATATGTGCTCATAGTCAGATGGAGGTTGAGTGGGAGACAGGGCAACTACCCCCTTCCACATGCAACTCCTGAGATCAGAAACAGTTCAAGCTCCAAAGAACCACAGTCAAGACCATGTAAAACTATACTGTATTATACTATCCTGTTGTATCCTATCTGATTCTATCCTATCCTATTCTATCCAATCCTATTACTATATGATACTACCATAAAGGAAAGAAAATATTACAATGATAAATTGCAAAGTACAAAAAATAAAGACTTCAATAAGAAATAACTTACTCCAGAAAACAGTATATAAACCTAGAGGGGAGAAAATGGGCCTAATATAGGATTATCAAACATTTCTGATGAAAACCCCAGAGACAAGTAGAAACTGGGAAATTTAATATTAGAGCAAATATCTAGCTGTTCCCATAACTTTGGCATCATCAGACATTCTCAGAAACTGAACTATCCCTACCTAGGACTCACCACCTAGAATTGTGTATAAGATGATTTATGGTTTTATTTTTTTTCCAAATGCTTTATTGACTTCTGATTTACATCATTCATTGCCATCAGATTTGAGTTACAATTATTTCCCCATTTTTCCCCTACCCAACACCCTGGAATAGCAGTCCCACAGGATATCCGCTCATCCAATCTGCTCTCTCCTATCTCTTCTCCCATACCCCCTTCAACTTTTCCAGTAGGACAAGGTGAATCTTCCTGCCCCAATGCCTGTACATCTTATCTCCCAATTATATGCACAATAGTATTAATCATAGTATTTATATTTTAATTGGTTTTAAAAGGGAGATAAGCAACTCAGTATATAGTATACATGTGTAGCAATGCAAAACGTTATCATAGTAGATCTATTGTTTGATAAACCCAAAGACCCCAGTTTGGGATAGGAATGCACTATTTGACAAAAACTGCTGGGAAAACTGGAATATAGTATGGCAGAAACTGGGCATAGACCATTATCTAACACCATATACCAAAATCAAGTCTAAATGGGTGCGTGATCTAGGTATAAAGGATGATACTGTAAGCAACCTGGGAAAGCAAAGAATAGTTACCTGTAAGATTTGTGGAGAGGGAATGACTTTAGGACCAAACAAGAATTTGAGAGCACTATAAAATGCAAAAAGGATAATTTTGATTACATTAAATTGAAAAGCTTCTACACAAACAAAGCCAGTGTAACCAAGATCAAGAGGGAGGTGGGAAATTGAGAAAGAATTTTTACAAGTTATGTCTCTGATAAAGGACTCATTTCTAAAATATACAGAGAATTAAGTCAAATCTATAAGAATACAAGTCATTCCCCAATTGATAAATGGTCAAAGGATTATGAACAGGCAGTTTTCAGAGAAAGAAATTAAAGATATCTATAAGCATATGAAGAAATGTTCTAAATCACTTTTGATTAGAGAAATGCAAATCAAAACAACTCTGAGATACCACATCTCTCCAGTCAGATTGGCTAAGATGACAAAACAGGAAAATGACAAATGCTGGAGAGGATGTGGGCAAATTGGAACACTAATGCATTGCTGGTGGAGTTGTGAACTTATCCAACCATTCTGGAGAGCCCAAAGGGCTATAAATAATTTCATACCCTTTGACCCAGCAATAGTACTTCTAGGGTTATATCCCAAAGACACCATATAAATGGGAGGAAGACCCGTATGTACAAAATATTTATAGCAGCTCTTTTTGTGGTTGCAAAGAATTGGAAATTAAGGGGGTACCCATCAATTGGGAAATGGCTAAACAAGTTGTGGTATATGCATGTAATGGAATACTATTGTGCTATAAGAAACGAGGAGCAGATGGACTTCATATTTACCTGGAGAGGCTTAAACAAACTGATGCTGACTGAGAAGAGTAGAACCAGGAGAAATTTGTATACAATCACAGACACAACATGTGTGTGACGACCGACTATGACAGACTGGACTCTTCTCAGCAATGCAGTGATTTAAGTAAATCCCAAAAGACTCATGATGGAGAGAGATGCCTACATCCAGAGAAAGAATTAGAAAGAACTGAGTTCGAATCCTGATTGAAGCAAACTACTTGATCTTTTTCTTTTCATTGTTTGTTTTTATTTCCTCTTTACCATTTTTCATTCCATCTAGTACAATACTCCTTTGTAACCTGACTAATGTCTAATGTGAAATTGTTTGCAAATCTATGCTGGACTATATGCCGTTGTGGGAGGTGGGTGGAGGGAGGGAAGGGAAATATGAAACTCAAGGAACTATGGAATTGAATCTTATAAACTAAAAAAACAAATTAACTTAAAAATTGGAAATTGAGGGGATACTGATTAATTGGAGAATGACTGAACAAATTGTGGTATATGATTATAATGGAATATTTTTGTCCTAAGACAAGCAGAATGATTTCAGAAAAACCTGGAAAGATGTACATGAACTGATACAAAGTGAACAGAAGCAGTAGAACATTGTACTCAGAAACAGCAATATTGTATGATGAAGAACTGTGAATGATATGTCTATTATCAGCAATGATACCAGACAATCCTAGATTCATGACAGAAAGTGCTATCCACCTCCAGAGAAAGAGTTGATACTGTCTGAATACAGATTGAGGCATATGATTTTTGTTTTTATTTTCTACCTTCCTTTCTTTCTTTCATCCTTTATTTTTCTCTTTCTTTTTTTTTTTTAGTCTTCTTACACAAAAAGGACTAATATGGAAATGTTTTATGTGACCGTACATGCATAACCTGTATCTGATTACTTAGTGTCTCAGGGAGTGGGGACTAGAGAAAGGGAAAAATAGAATTTGGAGCTCAATACTAAAAAAAAATGAAAAAATTGTTTTTACATGTAATTGAGGGAAAATAAAATATTTTTTAAAAGAGAATAACCTTCATAAAATTGGTCATTTATCAGTTGAAGAATGGCTATTGGTATTATACATTTTAATTATTTTATAAATGAAACTTATTAGAAAAAATTGCTTTAAAAATTCCCCCCTCAAGTTACCTATGGATTTCCAACAAAATGTGGAGTCACAAACAGGAGGTTCCCAAAAGGTTTAAGAGAGAAAGAGTCCTGAAACAGAATTAATTGGCAGAATAGAAAAACTTGAATCCACAGAAAAGGCTACCAAAAAAACAAAGTAGAGAACAAAGGGGTAGGAAAGCAAATACACAGAAGTAAAAAGACATGAGAAGTAAAAAAAAAAAAAACGTGAACACTATGATGTGAAAAAATAATCAAAGAAAATTGTCCAGAACTTCTGAACACAAAAAATAAAACACTCAAAGGAATCCACAAATTGACTTGGCAGGGGGGGAGGGGGGCACAGAGGAGGAGGGTGGGAAGGGAACTATGTTGAAAAGTCTAAGACTCATAATGGTTAAATTTAATAATTCCAATGACAAATAAGAAATTCTGCAAGGGACCAGGAAAAAGACTTTCAAATCTAAAGGAAAGGACATTCAAATGACACAAGCCTATTCTGCATCCACCAGACACTGCAGGAGAGAACAGAATAATGTTTTCTGAAGATCAAAGAAGCTCAAACTGAAGTGATATATACAGTCTATCCATTAATTTAAAAGAAAGGAATGCTAGATTTAAATAATATTCAAGACACTTTTACAAAGAAAACCAGATCTGAACAAGTTATTTGCTTTTCACATACTTCCAGACAACAGAAATACAGGACAGGCCAGTAAATACAGCAACCAAGAACCAAAACACAAAGACCATTAAGAGCTTCTTTCTAAAAGTACACAAGTAGACAAGGGAAGAAAGCAAAAGTGAAATAGAAGTTATGGTGGAGAAATATATGCAAAATAGCACAGGCTAAACAACACCCTACCTACAGAAGAATCAGTGTTCTTATGCAATTAAATTACAGAGAGGGGAGAAGGGAAGAAGAGAAGAACATGTGCTGTATTCTTATCAAATCGGAGGTTAACAATGAAGGGGAAATAATTCTGGTAGTCTCTCATAAAGAAGAGATTCTAAAGGTGAATGGGTAAGAAGGCAAAGAGAGAATGAAATGGGGAAGGGGAAAGAGAAGGGGTTCTTTATTCTGTGATGGGAAGGGTACCACTAGTGAAATCTCCAATGGGAGAATAGGGATATTTTATAAAGGGAGATGAAAATCTTATGATGGATTTGGAGTTTAGGGAAACTATTCATTCTGCTTCAGGAAAAGGGGAATCCCAACTCCTGGGGACAACTCACATTTGGAAGATTGTGAGGGCATGGACCCAGGGAACAGATTTCAAGGAAAATTTTAAAAATAACAGTGGGGAAGGAAAAAGGTTAATAAAGAGCTGTACTACCAGGGACAAAGGAAAATTATTTTCATTAGGGAAATATCATTGAAAATACTGTGTAATAGGAAGGTACGGTGTTACTCACACCTCTATTCCTATCCTACAACATCATAAAACCCAAGGAAGCCATCACCCTCTTAGAGGACCAATATGCTATTGTAAGTGCAAGTTGGAGGGGTAGTGCAGAAGTCAGCCCCGACTGTGAGAGGGACCCTAGTGGACACTATTAATACCTAAGCAACCATTTAGCTTGGAAGAATAGTGGGCCTTTGTTTTATAGAGTAGCTTGTAATTATTAAGTGAACTTCTCAAATGCAATCAATCCTACCCATTCTCTTCTTTATTAATCAATTCTATGCTCAGTTAATTGTCCAACTCGGGTATCCAAGTTATGTGAGTGATGATTAAGCTCTTTGGGCCGCTCATCCATGGTTGGTACAATAGATACAATCCACTTGCTTCTGCCACTTAGAAAGTTAGTCCTCCTTCTTTATAGTGATTATTGATCTCATTTAGGAAGCCTTCCAAATATCTGCATATTGATGTGATCGATAGAGTATCAACTGAAACAGGAGTGACTGGACATCATCTACAAGGACTTGATCTCCTATTTGGTCTCTGAAGGCTATCCTCCTTGAAAACTCTTTTCAAGAGCCTATATCTCCCAGTTCTATGAGTGATTTGATATTAATATTTAGAGGTTCAGCATATTTAAGCATTTCTCTCCCCACTCCAATCTACCCCTCCACTTTGCTGCCAGTATATTTTCCTCAAGTGAAAATTTGACCATGTCTCCCTCCCACACCTGCCCCCCCCCCCCATCTGCTAAACACACACTCAATAAACTCTGTTCCCTCTAGGATCAAATATAGAATCCTTTGTTTGGCATTTAAAGCCTTAGTTAATCTGCACCTTACTTTTATAGTCTTCTTATACTTTGCTCACTGCCATGAACTCCACAATCTAGATACATTATTCCTCTCACACAGAACTACAACAGATGCACTCTGTGAATTTTCACTTGTGTCTCCTGTACCTGGAATGCTCTCTATTCATTCTAACTCCTAACTTTCCTGGTTTCCTTCAAGACTCAGTTTAAATGCCAGCTTCTGCAAGGAGAGTATTTTCCCCTAGCTGCTACTGTCTCCTCTCTGAAACCATCTATATATGCTTTGTATATGTCTTGTATGTACCTAGCTATAAAGATACTGTCTCCCATGTCAGAGTGCGAATTCCTTGAGGTAAGAGACTTTTTTGGCATCCTCAGTGCATAACAGTGACTGGCAATAGTAAACGATAAATGTTTAGTGAGTGACTGAGTGATTAATTTCAAGGAAGCTGTGATTTTAGTGAGAATTTCGGAGGTAATTTCAAGGCATCTTGCATCTTGCCCTACTACATCAGATTTTTTATAGTCAACAAATGAGCACATTAGAATCATATATTTTCTGTAGCTTTGTGGGAATTATGTGATTATAAACATGCAGACTTCCATAGGCAGAGATTTGCTAGTAAACATGAACTGATACAAAGTGTCTCTCTGAAAATAAGCATTCATGACACACTTACACATTTAACCTACATTATTAACATTTGCTCCTTCACTTTCTTAAGTCTAAGCAATCAACAAAACAATAAATCAAGCCCTGAGTGTAAAATTTGCCAGTTTCCTAGGTGTAAATCTTCAACACTGAAATTTTAACTATCAGTCGTCAGAGATGATAGCAGGCTCCTGCACACTCCAGACTATAGAAATAGGTTTGCCAAAACCTACCTTCTCCCTTCGATGGTAGGATCAATATTTGCCACCCCCCACCCCCGCCAAGATTGGCTAGTTTTGCTTTCTTTCTTTTTTTTGTGGGGGCAATTGGAGTTAAGTGACTTGTCCAGCGTCACACAGTAAGAATCAGAAGTCAGATCTGAGCTCAGGTCTCCCTGATTCCAGGGCCAGTGCTCTCTCCACTGTGCCACCTAGCTGTCTATATCAGTTTTCCTTTAAAAGATATCTAAACTGTCCTCAAGGATTAATAGGCTCAGGAGAATAAGTTTAGGACTGTTGGCACACCTTCCTGGTGGTCCAAGTATAAAAGCCAGACTATGAAAAAGCAGGAGTTGTCCTGTTGTACCAACTTGGCTAGCACAGAGGCCAGGGAACTGAGCTCAAAGGAATCACTGATGTGTCCTTGCTGAGCGTACCTCCCCTGCTGTATCTGGACAAACTGTTAAGACATTCTAGAAATTCTCATTTTGTTCCATTTCTGAACCTGAAACACCAGAGTGGCCTGAATCGGGCCTAGCTTGACCCATTTGGAGAGGAGAGTCTCAGTGGAGTAGAATGGTCTCACTGAATTACAAAAAAGGCAATGCAGAGGAAGTTGAGTCCTTGGTGTCCACCATGTGTCTGGTGACACGTACTAGCCACTTTCGTGGGCATTCAGCAACTAGGAAGAATTGTTAATGTGTTCTATGTCTTCAAGGAAAGAGTTTTAACAATTTAAACGGAGAGGTAACACATCCTCTCACTCCCTAAAACCATACTTCTCTTTCTCTCCGAGACTTCCAGGGAGAGTTGGGTGAGGGGCCCTTGCATAGGCCACAGCATAGTATGCCAAGTGTACCCAGATAACATCCAGACTGGCACCCACAAACAATCAGCACTCAGCCCCAGAAATAGCAGTCAGGGTCTGTAGCATCTCCAGGCTCAACAGAAGGTCCTAGTGGGATGGGCACTGGTGTGGGCAGTATCAAAACCCAGCATAGCCTTTTACTTTCTGTAATCTAGGAATGAGGAGTTCACACCCAAATTGCGGCTTGTATTCAAGGGTCATCAGACATTTTTTTCCCCCACAGAGAGGGCTTGTAAGACTGAGAGATAGCACAGGGAGATGGCTTGTATTCTGGTGATGGAGGAAGGAGACACTGTCCACCATGTACTGTGCAATCCAATTCCATTGGCCTAATTGTACTCTAACATGACACACTATACACAAGAGCTCTGCACTGCCCCAGTGTGCGGAACGCTTTACCTTTTCCCTCTGCCTCCTAATTACTCTAGCTTCATTCAAAACTCAAGTCTCTGTCGGAGGATTTTTTCCGTCCCTCTTCTCCCCCTCGGTAACTACTTCTTCCAGAGTTTGCGTTTCATTTGGTGAATGAAGATATGAGCACATCATTACTATATGATGCTTTCCCCATTACAATATGAGCTCCTTAGGAGCATAATATGGATTTTAAATATATTTTTGATATCCTCATTGCTTAACATAGTGCCTGATGCATGATTATTATTTATTAGACTTGTTGACTGACTGACTGATTATCAACGGTGTCAAGATTGATTTACAATTGAGCGAAAAGGGATGCCCACTCAGTAGCCTTTAAAAGAAGCCTTTCTAACCTCACTCTCAGAGGTTTAGCTTGGGATTCCTCTAATGCTCCCCTGGGCTTCCTAATGGGCTACAAGGACGTCTCTCTTCTCTCCCCAGGAACAGCGTGGGAGCTATGTGGCCATAGCAGGAAGGACACAATTGCTAAAGTGATTATGGATATATTTTATGTGACTGCACACTTATAACCTATATCAAATTGCTAATCATCTTACAAAGAGGAGATGTAAGGAAGAGAGGGAAAAAAATGTGGGACTTGTTTTTTTTTAATGAAAGTTAAAAAATTGTCTTTACATGTAGTTGGGAAAAAATAAAATACCACAAAAAATTTTTTTAATTGAATTTTGAGATTGATTCTCAAACTCCTGACTGCTGTTGCTGATGCCTTGTGAGTTTGTTTTTTGTGCACAGGTGACCAAACAATCCCAGAATGGAAATTTCTAGCCCTGTGAGTCTGAGAGGTTGAGAGTTACTGGGTTTAGGCAGTGAGAAGTGCTTCCCACAACTACGGCTTTCTCAGCGATGACCACTGTTAGTGATCTGCAGGTCTGGCTGGCCAGATGGTTAGAGAATCCAAGAAGTCAGAAGGGACCTCAACTCTACTTGAAGGCCTCTAAGGAAGGGAAATCCCCTACCCTTCAAGGGAGACCTTTCTACTTTGGAACAGCCCTACTTGCCAGAAAGTTTTTCTTACTATTAAGGCCATTGCTTTCTCTTTGCAGCCTCTCCCTACTGCTTCTGGTTCTGAAGCCAAATTGAATCAAGTTGTTCTGCAATGTGAAGGCCTTTCAGATACTTGAAAGGGAGGGACTGTGTCTTCACTAAGCCCTTGACTCTCCAGGTTAAAACTAACCATTTCCTTCAACTCATATATGAAATGGATTTGAGGTCTTTTACCATCCCGGCTGCTTTCCTCTAGAAACTACACCTTGTCCAAAGCCTTTCTTAAACCAGAACTGATATACAGTATTCCATGTGAGAGCTGATGGTGACAGAGCACAATGTCCTTTCTCATTCTCAAATTCTGTGAAGCTGGGATCATCTGGCCAGCCAGGTCCTCAAGCCACTAAGAGGGTTCATCTCCTCTGAGACTCTGGTCACCTTCCTATTCATAACCAGCCAGCTCTTTTTAATGTAGCCCAAGATCACAATGGATGCTGCCACATCACACTGCTGACTCATTTTGAATCGGCAGCCTACTAAGAGGGGAAGGGGAAAGGAGTGAACATTTATTAAGCACCTGCTGTATTGCAAGCACTGCGAGAAGTACTTTTAAAAATATTACCTCACTTGATCCTTACAACTATGGGATATAGGTGCTATTAAGATTCCTATTTTATAGTTGAGTAAACTGAGGCAAAAAAAGAAGTTTAATTGACTTACCCAGGGTCACAAATCTTATAAGTATCTTAGGCTCACATTTGAACTCAGGCCCAGAGCTCTATTGGGAAGAGTAAAACCCTGAATCTGCTTTAAATTGTTTTACTCTTTTGCTTTTTTTTTTTTGCACTTAAATGTAGGAATTACATTTATCCCTATTGTATTTCATTTTATCAGAGTCAGTCCAATTTCTAGCCTTTTTGGATACTGACTCTGTCATCTAGGAGGCCACACATTTCTCCCAGCTCTGCGCCAACTGGAAATTTGATGGGGATATTGTCTGTGTCATTATTCAAGTCACCACCTTGTTCCTAGGACAATGCAGACTGAGAACAAAGTAAAATGTTGTCTATAATCAGTCCTACCAGTCTCCTGGGCATCTTTACCTTAATTTTAAGAGAGTATAATAGAGGTGATGGGTAATGTGTTTGTGTATTTATGGGTTTATGTGAGGCATTTTAGTCTTTTTATGTCTCCTGGGAGTCTTGCTACCTCCTGGGAGAGTATAATAGGAGACATGGGTGACCGTTTCATATTTTAAATATTTATAAATATGTACTTAAAAGTCTTTTGTGTTTTAAGCATTTCTTTCATGGCCAAGCATACAATATGTAACTTCTTCATAAGTGGTTTTATTGATCTGAATTGATCTAGACCTAAGTCAAACCAAACTTTTACTGAGATTTCCCCTTGATTTATACTCTGTGAAAGGAATAGAGGGAGTCAGAGAGTACAAGAAAATCCTCTCTTTGGCATAAAACCCCCCAGCACTGAGCCCCAGAGGGTTCATGTGAAGACAAAGCTTGGGCCTGTTTTGGGACCCTTTCCTTACTCCAACCCATCACACACATCTCAGTCACATGGAATATGGCACAAAAGGGAATGCATTAGATTGTCAGTCTGAAGACCAATTCTTACTTCACTGGGTCTCAGTCTCTTTCTTCATAAAGTGAGGAGAATGGGCTAAAAAATTGTGAAGGTCCTTTCCAGCTTCTAATATCGTAAGACTGTAATATTCCTGATCGGTGTCCAATACAAAGCAATCACATTTCTATTATTGGTTGTTTCATGTTTGGTAATGCTTTTTCATTTGTTTTATTTTCAGTGTTGACTGAGAACCAGGAAGGAAGGTGGTTCAAGGCAACTTTTACTCTGACTAAGCAGCCTGAGTACTGTAAAAACATCAGACTTTTAAAAAAAATAAAAGAGATGGTGGGGAGAAGTGATAAGAATTTGTGCTATAAACCACAACCCCACAAATCCGTTAGGCTGGATTTATAACTTCTTGTAATAATTTGTCTGTATTGACACAGACATTCCTGAGCCCATATGGTTACTGTAGCTGCAAAAATAGTTAAGTACCTGGTAAGCTTAGACATCTAATGCTAAGCTAGAAACCAGATATTGGTCTAAAATAGATCAAGCCTTTCCCCATAAGAATTTGACAGTAGCCATTTCATATGTGGGGGAAGCTAAATATATTCCTCATGGAAATAGTCTGATTCCTTCCACTTAGCCTCTTCAGGGCATCGAAATGTTTTCTTTCTTGCTAAAATGATTATTTTTCCAAGTGTCCTTTATGACCCTGCAAGTTCTTTTCTTAGGATTTATCAAGCATCAGTCATGTTTCAAAAAGAGCTAAAATTTAAAATTTGCCAGCTGAATTTTTTATCAGAAAAATGTCAAAAGGGAGAAAAGGAAGATCTCAAATTTAAAAAATAAGAAAAGACAAAAGCAATAGCTCTGCTATAATTTTGACTGAAATGTCTCTCAAATCTGTCTCTAAGGTAAGGGTGAGTTTGGACTAATTATTGCACCACACTTAAAATGAATTTACTTTGTTAGTTAAGAACATTTTTGATTGAATTAATCTGAGTTCACACTTCTTTCACTCAAACAAAGCCTTTGCTGACTAAGAGAATAGGGTACAACCCAAGGAATTTGTATAAATAGGAAAAGTTATCTCAAAATCAGAAAAAAGGTACAGGTCTAGAGGAGAAAGAGTGGGTCATACAAAACTGAGTTGGATCGAATCATATATCCAAGGACAACCAGCAAAAAGAGAAAGAGAAGATAGGATTGAGCTATGGCCAAGAAGAGATAAAGGAGCCCATAGGCATCTTAGCAGAGGACTCAAGATGATGCTTCCAATGGCATCCACCTCTTTAAGGACTAAAGGAAGTCTTGGAAATAGGTCTGCTCTTCTTTGACTTCCTTCTCATGGTCCCTGACTATCCACAAACACTTATGATGTATTTTACTGTTTTATTACCCAAATATTTCCAGCAAGCTAAATTTTTGTCTCAACCACAGATATATATATATATATATATATATATATATATATATATATATATATATATATATATATATTAAGGTAGAGATCTCTGCCTAAATGTGAGGAATTTTTCTAATTAGGGACTCCTAACAATTGTGTTTGAACTCATTTTATCTAAAAGAAATGCCCTGAATCTACAGAGCAAAATACTTATATAGACCTTACAGGGCATTTTAATTGCCCCAGGATTAAAAAGAGCTAATTATGCTATTCCTTCCTCTTCAAAACAAAGGACAACCAGCAACAATAAACACAACAGGATATGGCATTTCCTTTCCATGTCCCCTGCTGCTACCCCCAGTCTCTTCCTGGAGCTAACTGATCTTCCCACCTCAATTTCTCCCTCTTCTAAATCGTTCTATGTATCCCTGTTATATTAACTTTTCTAAACTAAAATTCTGATCCAGTTACTTCTGTTCAACAATTTTTAATTTAATTTAATTTCTTCCTATAACTTCAAGTTTCCTAGTTGGATATACAAGGCCCTCTACAATCTGGCCCATGTCTATCTTCCTAGTCTTCTCTCCTTACTTATGCCTATTGAATTGGACCACATTTCTTGACCTGAACATGATCCATACTTTCCTCTACCTTTTTTCATTTTCTGATTCTCTATTAGAATGAAATGAGATACTTATAGGTCACTTAAACTGTTAAGAACAGTTAACAGTTAACAGTTCCACATCCTTGGAATGCTTCTTCCAAAACTCTTCCAGCTGAGTACTGGTCATCTTTGGAAGTTCCACAAAAGTGCCACCTTTTCCAATCCCCCTACATTTCTTTGATCACTATAATATGAAGGGGTCACCTCTACCTCTGAAATCCTAGAGTAGTCTTTAACTTCTCTTATGGCATTCAACACAATTTACTTTGCCTTCTAGTTATAGCTTATATTCTTTAGCAATTCTTTGCCAAGCTTCTTGAGGGGAGTTCTTTATTAATTATCTTTGTGTTTCCCCAAAGTACCCAGCACAATGGCTTGTACTGAGAGATGCTTAAGAAATACTTGTTGAATAAATAAATGAGCAGGGACAGAGAAAAATGAGGTTATGTGAGATGGATAAATTGAGGATTTGGGAGATTAGGGTGTTTAAGGGTGTATCAGGTGTATGTTGAAGACCCATAGTATGAGAGCAAGAGCTGTGGAGAAGTAAAAGACGGTGAGTCGGGCATTGAACTCACTGAGGAAGGAGCTCTGTAGACTACAGCTGCCAGAATCTTGATTAGGGGATAAATACGGATTGAAGGATCCTTAAAGGAGGAATAAGTACTGAGCACTGGGGAAGTCCTGAGGAGGATGGATATAGTTGAGCCTGAAAGTGGCAGTGAGGAGTAAGGAACAACACAACACTCCCACCATGACCATCCAGTTGGGAAGAATAGTGAAAGGAGAAGCAGGGCTGGAAATGGTAGCCAGGGGACCATGTTATGGTGATAGAGCAAGATACCAATGAATGAAAGAAGAGGGAGGGAGCAAGGGGGAAAGATGAAATGGAGTTTGTTCCCTGTTCAGCAGTTATCCTAAATAGAAGGGTTGGGTAGTTTTCAGTAAGGAGCTTTGGAGGGAAGGGTTGAGGAGAGTGGGAATAAGCTACTGGTCAGGGTAAGATAGATGATAGCATTTGAACAATGGCAGCTAGGCATTCAGAACCACTGGGAAGGGCTTGGTATCATTAAAGACTGAGTTCATTTAGGTTATCTTGTCCATAAGTATTCATCCTCCATAGATTAGTCCCAATGCTTCAGAAAGAGGAGGTCGTCCCCCCAGGGCTACACATGATGACTGCCTGGAGCTCAAGGCAGGCGCTGAGGAGGTGAAGGTGGCAGCAAACAGTATCTTCCTAGAATGGTGATGGGTGATGATGATTAAAAGCAATGCAAAGGCATGCAGTCCCAGCAAGGTGTAAGCAATCTAGTTCTTCCAGACTTTTCCTTTTTTAATAAAGGGAAATCTCTTTCTATATTCCCCTCACCCTCAACTTCAGTCCTTCCAATCTGCTTTGAAGGTGTTGAAGAGTATCCCTACTAGAACTTGGAAGAAGCTTAAATTACCAGGCTAGAAGGCCCCCACAAATCTGAAGGACCTAAAACACACTTTACTGAAATTATTTGGAAGCTAAACTTCTTAAGGATACAGAGAATGCTCACATGGTTCTTTTCTTATTGAATGGTCACAGGCAGTCTACTCTCTAATCTCCCAGGAGTTGGGGGAGAGGAGTGTGCCTCATAACTAAAAAAAAAAAAAAAACATTTCTAGAAACCGCCCCAAAAGCACCAAAAGCATGAAGGTCAACCTGTGTTCACCTTTCTCTGCATTGCTGATCTCCCTCTTCAGTGAGATCACCATGTTCCAATCGTTTAATAATATACCAATTGTTTTTGGGGTGGGTCTGACTCAGGCCAGTCTCTTGGTCCAAGCTTAGGTTTGATATTAGAATGGAACAAGATACTCATAGATCATTCAGCAGTTAACAAAAGGAGATTTACTTAGTCATCACAGGAGAAGGATATTCAACAAGTATAGGCATCCCACAAGGGTAACCCTTGAGTTGTCTCAGCATAATCATGATTCACCAGCCAAGAATCATGGACCCCCTGGAGCTCCTTGTGGCTGCTTTGTATTTAGGCAATGAGGAATTGTTATCAACAGTCTGAGCCCTTAGTCCCCTGAGTCAACCTAGTCTCAGAGAATGTCTCAATATTTTAAAAGGAAACACTAGTCTAATCTACATCAAGATAGAGGGTTAGGATATTACTCCTAGCCACAAATCTAGTATCTGAACTCAGGTCTTCCTGGTTCTGAAATTATAATTTCATGTTGTTCAATATGGACTATGAACCAAGACAAAGAAGAAAATTTTGATTATGTAAATTTATTCAACTTTTTACACAAGCAAAATCAATGCAATAGAGGGGGCAGCTAGGTGGCACAGTGAATAGAGCACTAGCCCTGGAGTCAAGAGGACCTGAGTTCAAATCTGGCCTCAGATGCTCGACACACTTACTAGCCGTGTGACCTTGGGCAAGTCATTTAACCCTAACTGCTGTCCAAAAAGAAAAAAATGAAATTAGAATTAGAAGGGAAACATTTAGAAATTAAACTGGGAAATATCTTTGCAGCAGATTTCTCTGTTAAAGTTCTAATAGCCAAGATAGTTAGAAAATTGATGCAAATGTCAAGGACAAGAGTCTTTCTCTAACAGATAAAGAAGTCAAGTCCAACCTCAAATACTTACCAGCTATGTGTGGCCTTGGGAAAGTCACTTAACCCTGTTTGCCTCAGTTTCCTCTTCTATCAAATGAGCTAGAGAAGGGATTGACAAAATACTCAAGTATCTTTGCCAAAAAAAAAAAAAAGAACAAAAAAACCAACCCCAGATGGGGTCCAAAAGAGTCAAATAAACTGAAATGAATCAACAATCAAGGGATATAAATAGCCAGTTTTAAAATGATGAAATGAAAGCAATTCACAAACTTGTAAGAATACTAAAAATTACTGATGAGAGAAATGCACTTAGTCTATTGACAAAGATTACTAAAGATGAAAATACAGTTGTGGGAGTGACTTTGGGAAAATAGACACACCAATGCAATTTTGGTTGGGGCTGTGAATTGGTCAAACTAGCCATTTGATGCTATATCCCAAATATCACCAAATTGTTCAAGCCCTTTGACCCAGGGACACCTCTCCTGGGCACATACATGCCTATATATCGCCAAAGTATCAAAGACAAAACAAAAGCTTCCACATGCACAAAAAATACTTAGAGTGTTTCTGTTGTAGCAAAGAACCAGTAACAAAGTGGGTTTTACAATGTCCACTCTGCATCTGCTGCTCGGCCTTTCACCAGACAAGATGCTTCATGTAGTTTAAACTCCTCACCTCTAATTTCATCACCATACTTCAAGCTTTGACTTACACCAGCTCTCTCAGACTACTCTCCTCTCTGATTGGGAGGCTGGCAGGTAGAAGACTAGACTCTTTCCAATGCCTTTCTTTATAGAGGGCATAAACTGGACTCTGTATCTGCTGCTCTGCCTGATTTTAGCTCCATTGGCCATGGATGTCCCCAAGCCACATACCCCCTGCCTTTCTTTCCTTCCCCTCCCCATTTCTCTGCCTTCTTGTATGTGTTGTCTCCCCACATTGGGCTGTGAGCTCCTTTGGGACAGTTTTTCCCCTTAGTAATTATATCTCCAGCTCTTAATGCACTTATAGTAGATACTTAATAAATGATTATTTATTTGGATTCTATTGGTAAAAGTGGCAACTATCAATAGAGAAATGGATTGACAAATCATGGTGCCCGAATGTAATGAAATACTATTGCATCATAATACATGTCAAAAGGCATGTATTTAGAGAAACTTGGGAGGATTTGTGAGACCAGATGCAGAGTGAAGTAAGGAACAATACGTCAGTTTTCACAATAATGCCCCAAAAAAGTAACTTTGAAAGATTTCAGAAGTCTCCATCAAAGCAATAAACCAATCATGACTTCATCTGAGTATTGGTGTGCAGATACAGAAGAAAAAAGAATGAGGATCAATATGAAAAATAAGAACTTTCCAAAAAAAGCAAGTAGTATTAATAAACAATCTATTTTGTTGTCCTTTGTATGCTGAAATGACTGTGATGGCTGATGTTTTAAGTTAACAACAACAACAAAGAGAAATTTTGAATGGAATGACCTGAACTTTAATTAGCAATTTCCACCCTTCTCTGACTCCTCACCATCCTCCTATTGCTGAAAATCAAATAATACAAAATGTTCCCAGGGCAATTGTGCTAACCACATGCTTAAATGCTACTATCAATGCAAGGCAGGAAGCAAGGGGCTCAGTGTGTGAGAATGAGCTCACTTTTTGAGTGATCCCCAGGACATGTCTTCTGGTTACTTCTCATTTCAATGAATTATTCCTATTAATTACATACCAAGCCTAGAAAGGGGTGTTGTCAGCTCCAGAGAGCTAAGCCCCAATTGGCCCCATATGAATTCTATTTCTAAAGACAGTTGAAAAACTGTGAAAGTTCCATGATTTTACCAGCAGAAATACCTTAATAATTTCAAAGTGTTAATGTAATTATTAAAAATAAGAATACTTATAAATTTTGCCAGTAATTAAGCAATAGGGCAACATCATAGCTATATTTTTTTAATAGACCATTTTTTCTCTTTTCCTATAACAATATATATGACCGGAGACCCATGATCTTTTTCAGTAATTATCCTATTTAAACAATTTCTATTATGCCAACCAAAGTATGTCTTTCTTTTTCTCTGCATATTTAGTTGGTAGTTTAGGTTGCTGATACTAGTTACTTTGGAAAATAAATATGAGAGAGAGGATTCTGGGAAGATGGCAGTGTAGGTCAGAAAATTCCAAACTCTCAAGACTTTCTCCCAGAAAAGAGATAAAATAACCCCTTAAGGCAAACAAAGTGCATGTAAAAATAAATAAGAACAGGGGCACGACAGGGGTCTGTCTTCCTGGGAGAATTTGAGATCAGAAGGGAAATCTCTGGACCAGATTTGGTCCCAGTAAAGAGTAAATCCCCCCAGGCTAGGGGCCACTTTAATGGCCAGCCCCAGCTGGGAGGCTGCCTCTGCCCCAGCCACAGGAACTTTTACCCCAGGGATAGTGAGGGGAGTTGGAGGTCTGACCTGGGGAAGATCCAGGGATTCCTGCTGACCAGGAATGCCAGACCCAGCTGTGCTGTGGAGAGTGGTGGGGTGGGAAGGAACTAGCAGCCCCAGGTGAGTGCAGAAGCAGTGGGGTGGAGGCAGGGTGCCATGGCTGTGGGCACTTACAGGAGGTTGGAGGTTACCTTTGGTTCTAGGCTAGCTGGCAGAAGTGACGATCTGGGGCAAGAGGCACCATTTCTCATCCCTCAGGTTTAGAGGTGATTACTAAAATTAAGCTATTAGCAAAAAAACAAAAATGCACAGGCAAAGGAAAAAGAACTCAACCATAGAAAGCTATTATGGGAATAGAGAAGACCCAGGTTCACCTTCAGAGAAGGAGATTGGAATAAAGAAACCCCCAAAGAGTAACATCAAATGGTCACTTGCCCAAAAAGAATTCATAGGAGAACTTTGAAAAAACTTTAAAAACCAAATGATAGAGATGGAGGAAAAACTAAAAAAAAAATCAGAATAATCCAAGAAAAACAAGATTATGAAAGTCAACCAATTAGAAAAGGAGATTCCAAATCTTAAGGAAGAAAATGACACCTTAAAAATTAGAATTGGGCAAGGCAAGGTCAGTGAAATTTTAAGAAATCAAGAAATAATTAAACAATATATGAATAATGAAAAGAATAAAAGAGAAAGTAAAACATAAGAAAAACAACAGATCTAGAGAATAGATCCAGAAGAGAAAAAATAAACATAATCAGACTAACTGAAAGCTATGATCAAAACAAGAATATTGATACAATAATACAAGAAATGGTAATAGGAGGATAAGGGAAGGATCTCTAGAGGGGAGGGAATAGGTTATGGGGGGCTATATAAAGGTGTTTAGATTTATGGTAATGCAAGGCTAGGGGAAGGATCCTTGGAGGGGGAGAGACAAGTATAGCAGGACATGGTAGTGGGCAGAAGTAAAGTAGAGGAGGCAGGAGGGATAGAAAAGGAGAGATATGCACAAATATACAAACAAAGATCAGGTGCAGAATTAGTTTGGGGAAGTATGTCTACATATGTATGTATGTACGTATATATGCATATGTGTATGTTTATATCCATAGCTATAGAGAAACATATCAGCACTTAATTGTGGGGGGGCGGGGAGAACAAAGTAAAAAAGTGTACAGCAGAGAACAACAACAACACAACAACAACAACAACAACAACAAAACCCTTAGAAGGAAGTAAAGAAAAGATGAACAGCCCTCAACACAACATGGAGCATTTATCACACAGATTTCTTTTTTTCTTTTTTGGAGGGGAGGGAAGGTAGGGCAATGGGGGTTACGTGACTTACCCAAGGTCACACAGCTAGTGTGTCAAGAGTCTCAGGCCAAATTTGAACTCAGGTCTTCCTGACTCCAGGGCCGGTGCTCCATTCACTGCACCATCTACCCACCCCCAGATTTTCTTGAAATGAAAATTTATTGTTGCCTATTTTGAGTCCTTTCTCATGTTCTGCTATGCACATAACATGACTTCCCCCCTTTTTTAGTTTGTATTTAAGTTCCAATATTTAAGTTTGTGATTTTTTTTCTTTTTTCAGAGGCCCAAGGTCACACAGCCACTAAGTCTCTAAGGCTGAATTTGAATTCAGGTCTTCCTCATTCCAGGCCCAGAGTTCTAGTCCATTGACAACCTTGCTTCCTCCAGTTAAACATCTATAGTTCAAATCCAGACTCAAACACTTACTAATTGTGTGACCCTGCACAAGTCACTTAACCTCAGTCTGGCTCAGTGTTCTCATGTGTAAAATGGATATGTAATAGCATCTCCCTCCCAGGGTTGTGTGAGATAAAGTTTGTAAATATTTTAAAATCTTAGAGCACTAAGGGCTAGCTATTATTACTATTATATAAGTAAGCTACATTTATCATTCATGTAAATTAGTTGCAGGGGACCAAACACTGGCATGACCTGAGTTTAAATCTTGGTTCCACCAACCTGCTACCTTTGTGACTTGAGACCTCTTTCTTCATCTCTCCAGGTCTCAGTTCTTCACCTATAAAAAGAGCTGGTTGAACTAGATGACCATTTAAGGTCTGTTCCAGCTCAAAATCTATAATCCCATGAACATGTGTTTTCTGTCTTTTAACGTCTTTGAGTTTTGTTATGAATAAACCACATCCTTGTTTGTCCTTTTGCAAAGGGTAGAATTTAGGAGAATGCTGATAAATTTTATGTTTCAGGTTTTAAAGATCCTAGACAATGTAGAAATACATATTATCCTAAAATGACATAGTTCTTGACAGTAACAAAGACCCTGGGATGAGAAATAGAGATTCTTAGGTGCTCAGTAGTTTCTTTATTAAAAAATCCATGGATCTTTAGGCAAAAGTTTGGAGACATTTAATATTGAATTTGGAAGAAATTGTTATTAAAATTAAATTCCTGGTCCTATCGGTAGAGCCTGAAAAATTCTAAATATATGCATTTTCTTTCTCTTAGTTGGGTAGAGAAGATGACCTTGTTAAAAATCATCCCTGGTTGGGCTGTTTTGCATATAGGGATTATATTCTTTAAAATCAGATACCTTTAAGATTACTGTAAAGTTGAATGATGGTGAATTTGGTTTTAAGCAGTAAATGACATAAGTTTTCATTTATTTATGTATGCATTCAACAAACTTTTTATTTATTTCTTTTTGGAGGGCAATTGGGGTTAAGCGACTTGCCCAAGGTCACATGGCTACTGTGTGTGTGTGTGTGTGTGTGTGTGTGTGTGTGTGTGTGTGTGTGTGTTAAGTGACTGAGGCCGGATTTGAACTCAGATCCTCCTGACTCCAGGGCCAGTGCTCTATTCACTGTGCCACCTAGCCACCCCTCAACAAACTTTTAAAATCACAGTCCCTGCTTTATGTGCATTTCAATTACGCAAATATTATAAGAAATCCACATTCCAAAAAATCACTTATGTTAACTTTACTGTACAGTACTGTGCTATCTGTTTCTGTCTCCGTCTCCATCTCTCTCTCTGCTCCTACCCCTTGGCTCTGAGCTCAGCAGGCTCCCCACTCCTCCATTAAAAAAAAAAAAAACAACCACACACAAAATCAAATAACCTAAAAAACTCTTCCAAGTGAAAGTAGAAGAACTGAAAACCCCCTCACCCACCATCACTACCATTGCCACCAGATCTGGGGCTTGGTTTGAAACCTCCAGCACTGAGAGAGGATACCTTTGACCCACTCTGCCCACCTGCCCATGTGTCTGACCATCTGTCTTCTATCTTTCCACCCTCCTCTGGCCCCTATGTGTTCTCATTTCTCTGTCCCTGACCCCCACAAGTACCTGACTCCAATAGTGTGCCAGCCCTTCCCTCCAAGGGCACATGGCACCCTTCTGTCTCCCTCCTTCCTTCCCTCCCTCTCAGTCAGCAGGTGCATTACATAAAAATCACTTCTGTAAAGTGAGAACTGCACCATGTATAATGAGGACAGTGTAACATAACAGAGAGATTTGCTTGGATTGAAGGGGATCTGAATTCAAGTTCTGACTTGGGACATATACTTCTTGCTGTTTGTCCTTCATTCTCAAAGAGGATCAATGATATCAGGAGGCTGATGTCTTGACTTTAAAGTGATTTGGGTTTAAGTGAAGCAGGGGTGTACAAAGTCTCATTCTCTCCACTAGAATCATGAAGGTCCAGTGGCAATACATAGGTCAAGACATCTAGTGATGGCCCCGGTAGTGGGAGACCTTGACTTTTCTAAGCTAATGTCTTTCCCAGATGTCAGTTTGTTTGAAGCAACATTCATTCAATAATTAAGACTGGGTAAGAATTGAGGCAAAAGATGGCCTAGTTTGCCTTCTTGAAATAATCCCTCTGGGAGGGGAAGACCCTCAGAGTTTCTGACAGGAACAGAAACAATTGCTATTTACGCTAACTCTGAGCCAAACAATGGACAGGTGAGGCTTGGGCTGGAACCTATTATTGGCCAGTCAGGGAGACCCAGAGTGATTTGGACTTAAAGGCAGCTCCATTTTGTTTTGTTTTGTTTTTTCTTAGGGACACTGCACAAGTACCCATCAGTCTTGTGCCTGTTTATTTGTGCTTCTATGTCTATATCTTTTTGTGTTTCTGTGTTACAAAAGAGTAAGCTAACTTTTGAAAAATAAGTATGGGCATTGTTGTTTGTCCTTCCTTTCTGAAGAAGACCAGTGACATCATGGGATGATGAGTGGGTTGGATTTAAGTGAGGCTGAGTTGCACAAAACTGTTCACAACAAGCTTTAACAAAGCCTGGTTTTTCAGAGCTATATTTCAAGAAATCACAAATAAAAACTACTTGAGGCAAAATGTGTGTGATTAGGAGCAAATCATTTAACTACTTAGTACCATAAACAATTCTCTAAGAGTAACAAGAGGAACTATCTGCTTCTGTTGATAAAGTGAATATCACCAGGTATTCCCCACAACAATGAAATCAAGGTTCTAGATTTAAAAACTAGTGCAATACATCTTGCTAGATACCAGAGAAGATTTTGCACTGTGTATTAAATCATAGATGTAAATAGGAGATGCAAGGACTCTCAGAGGCTATCTGGTCCAACCCCATCATGTTACAGATGGGGAAGTGAGCCCCAGAGGCCTTCAGTGGTTTCCTTGCTCAAAGTCACCCAGAAAATAAGCAGAAAACTCCAAATCCCACACATTGAAAAGCACATGCTTATGATAAGGATTCTAATAGGTGAAATTTAACAAATCCAAATATATCAAAGCTTTTGATGATTCTTGTTGATCACTACTAGAGTGACCTTGAAGAAGATTTGGACACTGAAGCCTTTTGAGAGGCAGAAAATCTTGTGGCTGTTGGAGTTTGGTGAAACAGAAAAGGCAGCAGTCATCCTCGGTAGAAATATCTCCATGACTTCACTTCCATCCTGTAGCAGGACTTTGTGGTCCAGGAGCACCATCTGCTGTCAGAAGAATCACAGTGCCCCAGCAGCAATAAAATACATTCACATAAGAAAAAACTGGAAAGCCAGAACAGTATTTGAAACACATTGTACACTACCTTCATATGGCTGAAACTAGAGCTTCTCATCCACATGTATTTTGCAAATATTTCTGGAGCTGTTTAAACAGACTGTACAAGAATAGTTTCCCTGAAGGATGCAATTATCTCCAAAGTAGTTTTCATTTTGTCCAAGGACCATGACCCTCAATTAGAAGCTTTCTGTTCTTGCTTTTTAGATTCAAAGCCCTCCCACTAACTTTCACCTGACTCGATGACTTCTTGATGTTCCCCTTCCTGACCCCTGCACTGTAGGCAGGTTCCTCCTCTTTCTGTCTTCTCTACAAATTCCATTTTCTTGACTCTATGCCTTTGAACATATCTTTCCTTCCTCTTCCTTTTCTATGTCATTTCATGTGTCTCACCCTTTCCCACCATTGGACTCCATTTCATTTCCTCTAAGAAGCCGTTCTTGTGAATGGCAAGATCAGGAGGAAAGCACAATCTTGGTGTCCTTGGACTTAGCTTCAATTTCTGTAGGGTTTTTTCCCTCCCATTTATCTGTGTCAGGTATAAGAAGAATCTATGTTGAAAAAATGGGGGCCATCAGTCCCAGAAAAATCTGAGGGCTTTATAAAAGAGAAAGGAAAAGATATTGCTTTCTCTCTTGTAGCCATCATATTTTTGCATATCTTTGCACCTGGGACCAACCCTGGAATCACACTGGGTCGTGACATATGGACCTTTCATCATATTTTGCTTGGAACCTGACTTCCTGGTTAACCCTCCAAAACCATACTGCCTGCAGGCCAATAGCCAATAGTCAATAAACATGTGTTAAACACCCACTGTGTTTTCCAACCAGGACAGAGATCTGCTGAAACTGGAGGCTTTCAGCTAAGAGACAACTAGGGAGTATGGTTGGGCACCAGGGGAGGAAGTCTCAGATCCAACATGGAGGATGTTGATGCTGTTGAATAGGTGCCAGATGTAAGCTCTGTGTCCTACACTCCACCGTTTCTATCTTTGCTATGAAGCCGCCATAAATATTTTTTTGTATTATGGGTCCTTTTCCCCTTTTTTCTTTTTTTTTTTTTCTTGAGGTCACACAAGTGGCTGTTTATTAGAATCCTTCCAGACTAGGCATTTTTTTCCTTCTTTTTCATTATATTGTTCTGCTTCTCTGGAAAGGCAGGAGAGCAAGGTGGGGTGTGGAGGCTGGGACTCAACCCCCAGAACACCCCAGGCCTCCATGGCTCAGCCTCTGCCTCTTGGGTAAGGTCACCAATCAGGAGGGAAGGCCCCTCAGGATGGGAGCTGCTTTCTCCTGGCTCCCAGGAGTCTTTGTGGCTGGCACCTGTGACTAGGGGCCATCAGAAATATCAGGCCCCCACTTCAGATTCACTGGGGTTTTCTTCCTTCAGGGCAGGCCAGGGAATAGAATTCCCTGGGACTTAGTGCAGCAATTGAGGGCAAATTCAGGGGAGGGGCTAAAGGAATAACTTGAAAGGGGATATCTCTTACAAGGCTCCAGAGCTGAGGCTAAGACCCTCTCCCTAAGACACATACACACATAAGGGGGCCAGTGACACAGCAGTGGGCTTGTGAGCATAGGGGAGGACCCTGGAACTTCAACAACCAGGGCTAGGGGGTAAGGCTGTGAATTTCCCTGTTGACCCCCAGGGACCATAGGGAATTTTTGGCTTTGCTAGGATTCCATGTTGAGTCATTGCCACAAAAGCATGTATTTTGAGATAGAAGGAACCTTCAAATCTACATAGTCTTATCTTATTATTAAAGAAACTGAGGCCCAGAGATAAGTGATTTTCCCAACTTCTCCACGCTCACACATAAATGGGAGAGTCAAGATGATTTGAACGTCTTTCCTATACATGATGCTGCCTCCCTTTAAAATTTTTATTGCTGGAGATAAATGGGCCATTCCACTGCCTTTCTCTTCCTCAACGAATTTATGTTGAAATCAAGTTCACGCTGTGTCTATAGTTTCTCAAGCAGTTCAGTTGGTGGTGAAGGGCAGGGCAGGGATGGGGGGTAAAAGGTCACAGCAAATGGGAGACAGATTTTATCCTCACCACCTGTGGTTAGAGCAGGGATGGGCAAAAATTGAACCCTAGAAGTGGCCTTGATTCTCACTCTGAGTCCCAGTTTGGTGAAGAGTTCCCCATAGGGCATTTGGTCCCCTCCTATCCAGGTCTTGCTTTTACAAAGGATGGGTCAGGGTGAGTAAAGCCTGCATAGAAACCCTGGGTTTGATTACAGTGCTGAAAAACAGGGGTAAAACTGTGCCGTGGTCTCCCTCATCTTTCTCGGATCTCTGGATGACAAGGGCAGCCATAGGTCCAAAGGAGAGGTCATCTGGTCAAAAAGGGAACACAGGGGTGACCAAGGAGGAGATGAGTGGGAGATGCAGTCCTGGGCTTCAGTAACTGAGTGGGATAACTCTCCCTGGGGGTGGAAGGTGGCTGGATGGGATGTGGATGGCTTGGTCTGGAGTTCTGTCCTGAAAGGAGGTGAAGAGATTCATCTATGTGTGTCTCTGTATGTCTGTCCTCTTTTTTATTTCTTTAGAGGTACAAGTACAGTAATGGCTTCACTGGGTCAAAGAAGTATGCACAGTTTAACGACTTTCTGGGCAGAGTTCCAAACTGCTCTCCAAAATGGCCTCATGAATTCACAGCTCCACCAAGAGTGCATTAATGTGACTGTTGTTTCTTCTCCCTTCCCCTCCCCCTGCTTTTCCCCTCCCAACCTCTCTAACATTCACCATACCCCACTGGAGTAGCAACAGGTGCTTTATGGCAGCTCTGTTTCTTACATTCCAGAGCTAAGTTCAGATCCACTGAGAATTGTGGAGGGGACCTGTTCCTAAGCACAGTGCATTAGGGCAAGAAGCAGTGACATGCCTGAGACTATATTCTAGTAAGGAATGGGGAGAAAAGCTGGAAGCATCTGGGTGACTGGTTTCATACTTTTGTATGTTATAGTATTTTACTTGACTTTTACCCTTTATATTTAGCAAGTTCCTTTTTTAAAAAAATAGTCTTTTTGTCAGTGAATTAAGGGAAATAAGGAATGGATCCCAACCCTTGACATCTAGGAAGAAAATATCCTTAGTTTGCAAAGTACTCTTATGCACATTAGTTCATATGGTCCTTACAACAACCCTGAAAGGTAAGCATTACAAGTGCTCTAAAACTGAGTCTTGGGGGCAGTAAGTGGTTTGGCCCAGGGCCATACTGCTAGTAAATGTCAAAGGTTTAAGTTTGACCCCAGAGAGGACATGATAAAATGCAACCCTATTTCTTCTTTGTAGAGAGGTAGGATGAGGGGTGTGGAAAAAGTATATATGCCATCAGATGCAGTAGGCATGTTGGTTAGTTTTGCCAAACTGATTTTCCCCTTCTTTATTATTCTGTGCTATAAAGGATGGCTCACTGGGAAGGAAATATTTAAAAAATGAAGGTGACAGAAAAACAGAAAAAAATATATGAATAAAATTTTGTTGGTTAATTTTGTTTGTTCCGGAAGCAGGTAGGACAGAGAATAGAGATCTGGGCCTGGAATAAGGAAGACCTGAGTTTAATTCTGTCTTCAGACACTTACTCTGTGAACCTGGGCAAGTTGCAACCTCCATCTGCCTCATTTTCCTCATCTGCGCAATGGGAATAAGAGCATCTACCTTCTAGGGCTGTTGTGAGAATCAAATGAAGTAATATTTGTGAAGAACTTCACCCAGTGCCAAGCTATTCAGTCATGCCCAACTCTTCTGACCCCATGGACCATAGCACTTCAGGCCCTTCTATCTGCCATTATCTCTCAAAGTCTTCCAAGTTCCTGTTCATTGTTTCCGTGGCAATCTCATTCTCTGCTATCCCCTTCTTTTTTTGCATTCAGTCTTTCCCAGCATTAGGGTCTTCTCCAATGAGTCCAATCTTCTCATCATGTGGCCAAAATATTTAAACTTCAGCTTCAGTATTTGACCTTCCAGTGAATAGTTTGAAATAATTTAAGTATTGACTGATTTGATGTCCTTGCTGTCCAGAGGACTCCTAAGAGTCTTCTCCAACGCCACCATTTGAAAGCATTAATTCTGCAATACTCAGCTTTCCTTATAGTCCAACTCTCACAGCCCCACTGGACCAGCTAGACTTTCCAGGTCCTGGAAAAACCATAGCTTTGACTCAGTGAACTTTTGTCATCAAGGCGATATCTCTGCTTTTTCATATTATATCCAGATTTGCTATAGCTTTCCTTCCAAAGAACAAGCATCTTTTAATTTCGTGACTACAGTCATCATCTTCTTCACCTATTGCTAGCAGTTGATAGGGCCGGTTTCTGAGATCTCAGCTTTTTTTTTTTATATTAAGCTTCAAGCTAGTTTTTATAGTCTCTTCTATCACCTTTATCAGGAGGCTTCTTAATCCCTCCTCATTTTCATCAGAGTGGTATTGTCTGCATTTCTGATATTTCTCCTGGCAACCTTCCTTAATTACAGCTTTTGATTCATCCAGTTTGGTGTTTCACATGATGCTCCCTGCACATATATTAAATAAGGTGACAATATAGAGCCTGGTCATGTTACTTTTCCATCTTAAACCAATGAGTTGTTCCAAATTTGATTCTAAATGTTGTTTCTTGACTGGCATACAGGTTCTTTGGCAAAAAAGTAAGATGATTTAGTACTCCCAGATCTTTGAGAACTTGCTGCATTTTGTTGTGATCCACACAGTAAAAGGCTTTAGTATAGTCAATAGAGCAGAAGTAATTTTTTTTTCCTTTCTGGAATTCACTTGCTTTTTCTATAATCCAGCTAATGCTGGCAATTTGGTCTCTAGTTCCTTTGCCCTTTTGAAAACCAGTCTGTTCTGTCAATTCTCAGTTCCCATATTGCTGAAGCTTAGCTTGCAGAATCTTAAGCATCTTGCTGGTACGTGAAATGAGTGCAATTGTTGGTAATTTGAGCATTTCTTGGCATTGCCCTTCTTTAAGACTGGGATGGAAACTGATGTTTTCCGTTCCAGTGGGCATTGTTGAGTTTTCCAAATTTGCAACACTTGAACATCATCATCTTTTAGGATTTTAAGTATCTCAGATGGAATTCCATTATCTCCAACTAGCCTTATTTTTAGCAATACTTCCTAAGGCCCACTTGAATTCATTCCCCAGTACATCTAGCTCTAGATCAGTGACCACACCATCCTGTGATGGTAACATCTTTCCTGAATAGTTTTTTTATGACCTGACACAAAGTAAGTGTTTAATGAATGCTTCTTTCCTTTTCTTTAAAAATAAGTCAGAGTGATGTAATTGACCAGGTCTTACCAGTTTCTGAGGTCAGCACTGGATCCATTACATTGCTTCTTAGCATACTGTCTCCTGCTCCTGTTCCTGCTCCTTTGTACAAGGGGTCCACTATGCCTGAAATACACTCTGTCCCTTACCTCTGTCTCTTGGAATCCCTAGCTTTCTGTAATTCTTAATTCAGGCACCTTATTCTCCAGGAAAACTTTTTCAATCCTCCTAGTTGTTGGCAATCTCCCTCAAATAATTTTCTATTTGCTTTCCTTTCCCCGAAAGAGCACTGGTTTTGGAGTCAAAGTCCATCAGTCAGTCAATAAACATTTGTTAAGGTTAGGCGTGGTGCTAAGTGCTGGGAATAAAAATATAAGGGAAAAGAAAGATAATCCCTACCCTCAAGGAGGCTATATTCTAATTGGAAAGACAAATGATAAAAAGAAACTGAAAGGAGAAAGGTACCCACCTATCTGTCCCTGTGGGGACTGGAGAATGAGGGAGAGAGACGTGAATCAAGAGGGCCAGAGTTCTGTCTTGATTCTGTCTTATATTAGCTTTTAACTTTGGCCCATTTGCCTACCCTCCACTGGCCTCATTTTCTTCATATGTGAAATAAGTGACCTATAGACTCCCTTCCAGATTTAAAAATCCCTGATCCTATGTTCCCTTAGTAGAGTAGCAGGAATGCTGGGATTTGAAAGCAGAGGAGCTAAGTTTGAGTCCCAACTATGCCCTTTACTGCCTATGTGACTTTGTACAAATTCATCAACCCCATTGAGCCTCAATGATCTCATCTGTAAAATTATATAATTATAAGATACAATTTTCCTAAATAAAATGTGAAAATTATTTGTAAAATTTCACTAAATGTCTCCCTAAGCTTCCTTCTTCCTCTAAATTTATGGTCCCCACTAGAATGTAAATTCCTTAAAGGTAGGGACTGGTTTTGGTCTTTGTTTTTATAATTTGTTGTTGTTGTTGTTATTGTTTTTAGCATTTCTCTCCATTTTGCTTAGTACTTAGCATAGTACCTTGCCCTATATTAGATGGCTATAAATGTTTGTTAAATTAAATAAAATTGAGTAGCAAGCCCACTAGAAGCCAAGAGTAGATCAAGTAATGACAGAAAAAAGGGGGGTCATCCATAGATAGATTTAGGTTGATAGTTGGTGATTTAGGAATAATTATAGTAGAGCTAGACTATCAAGTTGTTCCCATAGTCTGGAATATTCTGCCTCTTTTTCCTTCTGAATTTCTAAATAGCCTTTAAGCCATCAATGGCCATCTCCTCCAGGAAGTTGGTGCTGATTTCCCTAGCCTTCGCTCTCTTGAACACTTTGATTTTTTTTACCTTTCCAATGCATTTATTGTATATTTTAGAGCATTGCACAATTGTCTGATTCCTCCACTTGTTGGCTTCTAAGTTCAAGAAGTTTGAAACCATATCATATCTGAACTTTGTATCATCCCCAAGAGATAACATGATACAGGTATTCGGGAAAAGCTTAATAAGCATCTGTTGAATTGAACGGAATGGTCAGAGATTCAGGTGTATGATCCCTTCTTAGTAACTAACAGAACATGGAAGCAGCCCTGTGGGTCAGTGGGGAGAGTGCTGAATCTGGAGTCAGAAACACCTGAATTAAAATCATAACTTAGAAGAACTCTGTAACCTTAGGCAAGTCATTTACCCTCTGAGGCAAGTTTCCTCAATTATAAGTGGAGATAATAGTAACACCTACCTTCCAGATTTGTAAGGATCCAATGAGATAATATTTTCAAAGTGCTTAGCACAGTTCCTGTCACATATCAGGCATTATATAAATGCTAGTAGTAGTAGTAGTAGTAGTATTACTGCTACTACCAATAATATCTACGCAGTAGGATTTAAAAGATGAGGGCATGCTTTTTTCCCCTTACACTTATATTATCCATGATACTCTTTTCAGTATGGAATTAGAGAGCTGGCTATATAATAGACAATACTTATGAGTAATTTCCCTATATGCAAAAGAAATGTTATACATGCTACTGATTCTTTCTTACTTGACCATTGACCATTTCCACATTTTTTAAAAAGAGAATTCAGTATTTCATATTATGATATTAAGTAATTTGTTGTGTCAGTAATTAGATGCAAGTCCCCTTTTTTGCTATTACCCTTAACTCATTTCTCTTAACTTTGGTGACAAATTTATATTTAAAAATTTTCATTTGCTATATTTGGTTTTATTGACGATAGAAGTGATATTGTGTCCAAACTATTTTTAAAGTTTATAACGTTATTTTTTAAATCAAGTTATTATATTCAAAATATTATCGTGAATAATGCCTAAATTTTAACACTACTTTTTTTTAGGTGACTAATTAAAAGTAACTTGTTGCCAAGTCAAAATTATTTATATAGCCTGGTGCTTGTGTATGTGTCTGTGCGTGCCTGCTAACTCAATTTAATATCATATGTAATCTTGTACTAGGTGCTAACATTTCAAAGAATTTTAGAGGCAATTAAAATTCTAAAATATCTATTGAGAAGCTTTCCAGCAGCTGTGTTATATTATTTTCACATGTGTTTTAAGAACTCAGAGTATGGTACAGCAGAAAGAATCTTGCATTTGCAGTCAGGAGATCAAAGTTCAAATTCTCTCTGCAAATTAGTATGATAGATTGAGAATGGGGAGGGACATTAATCCCATACCCTCATTTCAAAGATGAAGAAATTGAAGTCCGGCCATGTTATATCCTTTTTAATATCACCAAGTTAGTAAAAGTTAAAATTAGGATTCAAACCCGGGTTCTCGCTGACTTCAAATCTAATACTTTTACTCTATTGTGTAAGTTAAAGTATGCACCAAATCAGTGTGTGATCATGGACAAGTAACTTAACATCCATCTCCCAGTGTCATCTGGAAAATGAGGTTGTGGGACTAGCTGATGATTTCTAAGGTCCCTTCCAGCTCTGATTCTCTGATGCTACAGAATCAAAATGAAGATAATCCTATTAAAGTCATAAATTTAAAAACAAAAATTTCCATATAAAATTCACTTGAGCATCCTTTAAGCTCACCAGAATCGATATGGCAATAGAACCTTTAGAGAGCCAATCAGATAAAATGGGAAGAACCCTTTTTAGCCATTGGAAGACTCAGATTCTATCCTTTACCTCAAGCCAAACAAGGTGGCTTTGTCCAGCAAAACAGGTAATGCTGTCAATCACTCCTGAGCCCAGAGGGTGAAAGGGAAAGCTGACTTCCTCCTACGTCTGGAAAAATCATTCTCTTCTCCCTTCCCTTGGGTCCAGCTGTCCTAGAAACTCACTCCTCTTCTGAGACATAGCTGTCCTTTTAAACCTTCTGTATTCAACCTTCCAGGAAAAGGAGAAAACCAGCTAACTTTGCTTACTTTCTTCTGGGGCTATATTGGCTCACATTTTAAAAATAAAGCCTTGGTCTTAGATTCTTTCCTTGGCATAGCCTGATTTCTGATTTTATGCTATTGACTCAGAAATTCATCTCCCACTTACCAGTCCATCAGCATCTGAAATGGCAGTCCACTCCCCGCGTTTTAGCTTCTCTCTAGAACAGAACAAATGAAAGGTTAAAGAAGTATTCAAAATGTAACAAATCAGGTTTGTATTATTAGCCAGAGTTGTATTATAGGTCAAAACCTTAGAAACTAAACATTTAAAGGGGAAAGGAAAACACCACCAAATCCTTAGCTGTCCTGTCCTTTTCAACATGGAAGCATCACAAAGTGTTTTTTTGTTTTGTTTTGTTTTGTTTTGTTTTTGTTTTTGTTTTGTTTTGTTTTTTTAATGATATCATTTGGCTTCCCCCTGGAGAGAGAGGGGAAAGGTGGGGAGGAGTACATCCCTAACACCTGCGCCAGACCAGCCATGCAGATTTCATCCAGGCCAGCGGCCAAACTTAAAATCCCCCTCCTCGCTTCCTCCCCAGGATTCTTTGTTGCCACATTCCCAGACTTCTGCAAAGGACATGTAAAGACCAAACTGCGAGAGGCTGTATTTGTACTTTGTTACGGAACATTTCCCATTAAATTCCGGAAGTATCCTTTCATTTTAGCTTTGCTTGTATCTCTCGCTCTGTTCTCCTTTCCGACCTCTGAGATGACTTCTGCTCATTAATGAACTTGGGACAACAAAATATCTAACCTTGGGCTTCATGGAACGTGAAGTAAGGGTCTGATTGTAGGAAGGCGCAGTTCATTCTAGAACATCTAAGAAAAACTAGAAAAGGAAAAAGTGAGACCACTTAGGGACCAGGAGAAGCAGCGAGTGCCTGGGGAGGGAGGATCACCTTCTCCCAGGTGATTAAAAGGGCGGGAGGAGAGGCTGCTTTAGCTCCCTCCAGGCTCCAGGTTGCTAGGGACGCTACGCCCTTAGTAACCACAATGGAAAATGAAGAAAGGGTGTCGGCAGTGGACAATATAGTCACCCAGTTTAACACTTACGAAGATTTTTTGGACTCGCAGATTACCACATTGGACCTCTATTACCTGGAGGTAAGTGAGGGGCTGGACCACCCGCTGGAGAAGCCTGCCGGGCTCTGTCCACATTCCGGGGATGGACTGGCCCAGCCTACTTCACCCCCAGTGCAGAGAAGCATGGCCACGCGTGCATCCGTGCAGCTAGCCAGAGCAGGGATCAATGCATGCTCTAAAAGAGAGTGCAGCCTGGGTGGCCTGTGATTTTGGGGTGGTGATTTGGAGGGGAGGCCCGCAGCATTCCCTTCCTTCTTCCCCACCCCCACCCCCCCATCCCCCAGGGTTTTGGCTCCTTATCTTTTCCCAGCTCAGCAAATGGCAGTCCGCTCCAGTAATCCCTGGGGTTTGATTTCTATGGAGGCAAGTCTTAGAACTATAGATTTGGAGATGGGAGGAGCCCCAGAGACCATCTAGTACAACCCCTTTATTCAACAGATTAGAAAACGGTCGCTCAGAGAGGTCAGTGACGTGGCTCAAGTCACCCAGGTAGTAAATGTCTCAGGCAGGGTCTGAACTTGGTCTTCTGACAACAGAGCCCATGCCCTTTTCACAGAGATCAATCAGTAAGCAGTTTTTAAAAGAATCTACTATGTAGTACAAGCTATATAATAAGTAGTTTCTTGGGGGTGCAAAGGCAACAAAAATGTTTCTGCCTTCTTAAGAGCTTATATATTACAGAGGTCAAACTGGGATGAGGGAACAAAGCTTTCTGCAAGGAGCACTGAAAATCTGTCTAGGAATCCTGGTTCTATGTGAGTGTGGAAAAGGGGACTCATCTCCTTGGTCCTCATCTTCCTAATTTGGAAAATAGGGACCTCAAAAGCTTTCTTCAAAGCTTTACTTTCAGTGAAATCTTCATTAGAAACTTACTGTGGCTAAGCTACCTTTCTGTTGAGGGCAGCAACCAGAATTAGTCTCACTGCTTATAAATCACTCCATCCCTAATGATTATTTGGGGAGGAGGCAACCGCCAAACCAGAGAATTATGTATCAGAAATTAAATCGCTCTTTTCCACTCTGTTAAAGAAGTCTAGGCTACTTCTTCTTTGTAATTATTATTACAGATGCATCAAACAAAACAGGCCAGCTCCAGATTTTGAAGTAGGGAACTGATAAATGTTAATAATGTTGATAGAATATTTAGATAAAAATAGTTGACTACAAAATTTCACTGTAAAATAGTTTACTTTCCAAGGTGTGAAAAATGTCTCCTTTCTCCCTCTCCCAGTTTTCACCACGCTGGCTAAAGTAGTATGCTCAAATATTTTGGCCTCAAGATCCCTTCCAACTCTTTAAAAGTATTGAGGGCTCCCCTCCAAGAGCTTTTGTTTATGGGTAATAGCTATCATTATTTACCATGTTAGAAATGAAAACATCTTGGTATTATTATGAAAACAATTTTGACCTTGTGCACTCCCAGAAAAGGTTCTAGGGACCCTAGACATCCCCAGACCATGTTTTGTGGAAAGCTGGGCAAATGAAAGTTAATTTTTGTATCATTAGCTTGTAGGTTCTTAATGTTGAGTCTATAAAGTCGTTCTTTCAAAAAAAGTATTTTATATGTTTGAATATAAATGATTTCCTTTGAAGACTACATATAGTTTTCGCATTTAAAACATCATTCTGAGGAGTACATAGGGTTCTGCAGAGTGACAAAAAGAGGCCCATGGTATAAAAAAAAGTTAAAAACCCCTTTCTTAGAGGTATAAAATTTCAGGTACAAATCAGAAAAAAATCATTGGACCAACTACTATTTAATTTATACTAAAACCTAAGGCAGAAAGCAGTTATGAAATTAAGTTTATAATGTATTTAATATAGTAATTTAAATATCATTTATATATTATAATATAGACAATACACACTATAGCAAAATATAATACATTGATCACATAATATACCATAATAATGATTTATAATATAATTCTTTAAAAAAATTTTTTTTTTGCTTTTTGGTGGGGGAATGTAGAGCAATTGAGGTTAAGTGACTTGCCCAAGATCACATGGCTAGTTTTGTGTTAAGTGTCTGAGGCCAAATTTGAACTCAGGTCCTCCTGATTCCAGAGCCAGTTCTCTATTCACTGCTCCACCTAGCTGCCCCTATAATATGATTCTAATATAACAGTTCAAACCAGTACAAAAAAAAATTCCTCCGTCCCTGGCTTAATAATTTTTTTTTGTTTACTTGAATTAAGAACATCCTAGGTCTGTGATTTTATTGGTATAGGGATTCTTGTTGATCAAATCAATTTTTTTTACCAAATCTAATAATAATAATGATGGAATTTCTGCAATTTATAATCCTAAAAAGCCATTTTAGGGCCACAATAGGTTAAGTGACCTTTAGAACTTCAGAGGCTATCTATACCCAGCACACCATGCTGTTTACCCCCAACTCAATCATATTTAGCTTTATAAAAATGAAAAAAATATGGAGGGAAAAAGAACTTATGGAGAAACTTTAAAAAATATTTTTAATAATCTCAGTCAAATTTATCTTTATGATTTCATTATAAGATTCAAATATGATTCTGAATCATAGCATCTTAAAGCTGGAAGGGTCCAAAGTAGAAGCAGTCAAGAATATCAAAGGAAATAATGAAAAGGAATGTAAAGGAAAGAGGTTTAGCAGCACCAGATCTTAAATTATATTATAAGGCAGTAATTATCAAAGTTATCTGGTACTGGCTAAGAAAAAGGAAAGTAGATCAATGGAATAGAGTGGACATACATTTTACAACAGCAATAAGCATCATAACCTTGTATTTGATGATTGTAAAGACTTAAGATTTGGGGATGAAAATTCATTATTTGGTAAAAATTGTTGGGAAAACTAGAAAGCAGTTTGGCAGAAACTGGGCATAGACCAATATCTTTTGCCATTTGCTAAGATAAGGTTCAAAAGGATACATGACCTAGATAAAAAGAGGGATTTTTTTTTAAGCAATTGGGGTTAAGTAACTTGCCCAAGGTCACACGGCTAGGTTTTTGTTTGTGTGGGTTGTGAGGCCAGATCCGAACTCAGGTCCTTCTGACTCCAGGGCTGGTGCTTTACTCACTTCGACACCTAGCCGCCCCCGAAAAGAGGGATTTTGCAAGAAATTTAGAAGAACATGGAGTATATTACAAATCAGATTTATGGAGAGGTAAACAATTTGTGAATAAACAATAGATAGCAAGGTTAGCTGTAAAATGGATAATTTCTGTTACAGTAAATTAAAGAGTTTTGTACAGATAAAACGATAGTAGCCAAGATTGGAAGGAAAGCATAAAATTGGGCGGGGGATGGAGGAAGGATTTTATAGACAGTTTGTCAGTTAAAAGGTCTCATATCTAAAATATATAAAGAACTTTTTCAAATTTGTAAGAATACAAGTCATTTCACAACTGATAAATGGTCAAAGGATATGAACAGGCAGTTTTACAGTAAAGAAATCAAAACAATTTATAGTCATAAAAATATAAAAATTTATAGTCATAAAAAAGTCTAAATCATTACAGATTAGAGAAATACAGATTAAGACAACCTTGAGATATCATTTTACACCTACCATATTGGCTAAAATGATAGAAGGAGGAGGTGACAAATGTTGGAGGGGATGTGAAAAAATTGGAACAAGAATTTATTGGAGTTATTAAACTACTTATACCCTTTGACCTTGAAACATCACTACTAGATCTATTTCCGTAGATGATTGGGTTTAAAAAAGAAAAGAACCTATATGTTCTAAAATGTTTATAGCAGCCTTTTTTGTAGTGGTAAAGAAGTGTTAATGTGCAGGGATGCCCATCAATTAGGGAATGACTGAACAAGTTGTGATATATGATTGTGGTGGAATACTAGTATGCTATAAGAAATGATGAGCTCCATGATTTTAGAAAAAAAATATAGAAAGACACAAAATAATGAAGAGTGAAATCAGTCCTCTTGAATTGATCTGTTCTTAAGGTTTTCAAAATTGTTTACTTTACAATGCTGCATGGTATTATTGTATAACTTATTCTCCTGATTCTATTCTCTTTACTCTTCATCAGTTCATATCTCCCTGGGTTTCTCTGAATCCATCCCTTTCCTAATTATAGTACAGTAGTATTTCATTACATTTATGTTCCATAATTTATCTAGTCATTCCTCAGTTGATAGACGTCCCCTTTCATTTCTAGTCCTTTGCTACTATGAAAAGAGCTATATAAATGTAAATATAGATATTTTTGTACTTTGGTTCCTTTTCCTCTTTCTCTGATGTTTTTAGGATATAGGCCTAGTAAAAGTATTACCATATCAAAGTTTAGTGATTTTGTGGCTATATACTCCCAATTTGTCTCCAAAATGTAGTTAATCCAGGGTTCCGTCACACAATTCACAGTGAATTAATGTGGATGATTTCCTGTAACCCATGCAATATTTTTCATTTTCTGTTTTGTTGTTGTTGTTTTTATCTTTGCAAATCTGTTGGGTTTGAGGTAGAACCACAGAGTTACTTTATTTTGCAGTTTTTCTAATTTTTAGTGATTCGGGGCATTTTTTCACATGGTTGTTGATAGCTTGGCTTTCTTCCTTTGAGAATTGCCTGCTTGTGCCTTTTGACCATTTATCATTTGGGGAATGACTCATATTCTTAAAAAATTAAATCAATTCCTTATTTATCTTGGAATTTACTGGAGAGATTTATTTTTTACCTAGTTAATTTTTCCATTTTCATTTTATCTGCATTAGTTTTGTAGGTGGTGTCTTTATTATGAAATTGGGTGAGGACACATTTTAAAGTGATTTCAGTCTCTGGAGATCAGATTTCACTAACTAGTGCTAGAAGAGAAATATATTCCTCCAGTAAAGAAACAACTGATTCCTTTATTTCTGAAGGCATATTTTTGAAGTGAAAATTTTTCACTTTTCCTTAATTATATGAGAAGGTCTTTATGTTTTTAAAATGTAATTTTTAAAATATTAAGAGGTGGATTCAGTCGATAGATATACTTAGAATCAGGAAAAACTGTGTTCAGATGCTGCCTCTGGCATCCAACAGCTGGATCATGTCAATAAGTTGCAAGACTATATTAATCATTCGGATACTGTGCTAAGTGCTGGGAACACAGACATAAGCAAAAAGAAAGATAGTCCCTGCCTTTAAGGAGTTTATATTCTAATAGAGGAAGACCTCACATAAAAGGAAGCTGAAAAGCTGGGGGAGAGTCTAGGGCAGAGGTGGGGAACCTGTGGCCTCAGAATCCAAACTTCATAGAACAAACCCTTTTTAAAGGGGATTTCTTCTGTGAAGTTTGGATTCAGTCAAAGGGCCACACTTGAGTACCTAGAGAGCCACATGTGGCCTCGAGGCCACAGGTTCCCCAACCCTGCTCTACAGAGAGGAAAAAGGGGAAGGCCCAATGCTGGAACATGGTAGATAAAAAAGTCTGTATGCAGAAGAAGAGCCCAGAGAAGAATGAAGACATGGCTAGCCTGGACCCTTTCCTAAAAATACAGGTTTTCAGAGAAACCAACCAATCAGAGAAAGAGGCTATGTTTAAGATTCACCCTGGAGTTCACTTCCAGGGCAAGAAGGCTGTTATATTGTGGTAGAGAAAATTTAGAGACTCAGGAGAGGAACCCAGAAAGGAAAGACATGACTGGGCTGGTAACTCTCCTTAAAATAGAGATTTTATGTCTGATGCTAAGTCGTTTAACATTCTCGAGGCTCAGAAAACTCATTTAAGACTGAAGCAAATTATAATTTTAAGGGAAAAATATTAAGTTACTTTCCCACCTCGAAATCTGAAAGGAATACAGTACTTGTAATTCATTCCTTTTAGTTAAAATAAATGTTCCTGTGGCCATAAGAAATATGAAATGTGATTCTCCCTAGAGAACAATCTATCAAAACCATACCCTGCCCAGCACCAATGAATGATTTGAACTAGATTTGGACTTGAACTAGACTTTGGACTAGATTGACTTGAATGAGATTTGGAAACAAATTGTTTCATTTCTGTTCCATTCCTACAAACTCATATGCTAGTGTTTTTTCAGCTAGTATTTAATCCCAGAATATCAGAGTTTTGCAGGAGATCAGTCAATCTTTTTCTGAATAACATTTTCCCAATTACATGTTAAAACAATTTTTAACATTGTTTTTAAGTTTGGAGTTCTAAATTTTGTCCTTCCCTTCTTCCTCTCCTCCCTCACTGAGATGGTAAGCAATCTAATATAGTTCACATAGCAATCATGTAAAACTTTCCCATATTAGTCATTTTGTACAAGAAGACTCAACAACAACAAAAGAATGAAAGAAAGTGAAAAATAGCAGGGATCACTCTGTATTCAGACAATATCAGGTCTTCTCTAGAGGTAGACACTATAGTTCATCATAAGTCCTTTTGAATTGTCTTAGATCGAGTTCAAATCTGGCCTTAGACACTTAACACCAAAACTAGTTGTGTGACCTTGGGCAAGTCACTTAACCCCACCTGCCCTCCAGAAAGCAAACAAAAAAAGGGGGGACAGCTAGGTGGCACAGTGAATAGAACACCGCCCTTGGAGTCAGGAGGACCTGAATTGCCTTAGATCACTATTGCTGAGAATAGCTAAATCATTCACAATTCATCATAAAGTGTTGATACTGGTACTAGGTTCAGTGTTTGCTTGGTTCTGCTCACTTCACTCCGAATCAGTTCATGTAAGTCCTCAAAGACAATCTTGTCTAAACTACAGTTAAAAAAGAATACACCTTATAAAATACCAGACTGGTGGCTGTCCCTGTGTTGAGCTGAGGTAATCAAGGGACAAGGCACATGTGTTGAATAGATTAAGGGAATGGGAATTTGGGGTATTTGAGAAAACAATAACATGAATGTTGAGGTCACTTAGTATGAGGCAGGACTATTTCTAGTGAATGAAACTGTGAACCAGGGAGTGAATTCATAAAGAAAGGAGGCTGAATATCCTAAATACTGGCAAATAATGATGACTAGATATGTTCTATTCATTAGAGAACAAGTTTCCTGGGGCACGGTAGAAGGGGCAAGAAGATCTTGAGTCATATATAGAAGTGGAGATAAAAAAGTTTAAGTGAATGGTTGGAGAGGGCAATTTGTTCTTGGTATTTGGGCATTCATTATCCCTGGGATAGGGGTGATAAAGAAGGAATGGGGATACTCATAACCATTAGACCAAGAGTCCAGGCAGAGTATCAGTGGATGTAAGGAAGTACCCTGATGAAGGCAAATGATTAGAATGATCCAAAATCTCTCCCATGCCCAGATCTTCAGGGTCTTGGTACAGGGCTCCACCTCCTAATGACAGTCTTGCTGTGTCCAGAGGGTATCCATAAGCCTAGCCAAGGCCTTATAGGTATTGAAAGGCTCTTCACCTTACAATCACCCACAAGTTTCTATTTCATTGATTAAAACCTCTGAATCCCCTCTATCTGATCACAGCCCACTACCCATCACCTCTCACCCCAACCCTCACTCCTTTTAAATTTATTGTCTTCTTGGCCTTCACTGCACCTTCCTACTCTGAACTTGTTGTTGCTTACTCAGGCCTGCATTGCTACTCAAATTTCATTTTCTATCCTTCCAAATTTTGTAATAATTCAGATAAATCATATGCCTTCCTCAGACTCTCCCTTCAGCTGGCATACACCAGCATTGGAGCCATTTATGTCAGATGCAGTCATGGGACAGGACAGATGCCAGGCAGCAAGACCTTAAGAGTGACAGTTGGGGTTTTCACACACAGTAGGGGCAGTTCATTGGAGGAATGCCTTTGGGAGAAAATATGCTCTACCCCTGAATACTGGCACCTTGAAGAGGGGAAACAGCCTTTCCACCAGGAGTTTGTCCTTCCACCTCATTTTATTTCATTTTTCCCCAGAATCTTAGCTCATCAGTAAGATACTTATTTACTGTGCTCAAAGAATAATACCTATAGGTAGATTTCTCTCTGTCTTCAAACTCCTTATAGTAGAATTTTTCAGCATTGGAAAACTAGAAAAAGAAGTCTATTACAGTCCAAGTGCTAAGCATAAGAGTAAATATGTTGTTTCAAGAAATAATGATGAAGTAAAATGACCACACCTATCTATGAAGAACATTCCAAATTTTTGAAAGATAGGAAGAAAATTATCTCAATGTATATTGAGTTCAAGTTTTAAAACATTTAAAAGGCTTCTTGATTTAATAAATCAGAAAAATATTGGTGAAGCTTGAATAGCTTTGAAGCAATGTATGGCCCAGGGCTTGGGCTTGAGGAGGAATATGACATTTTCCAAGTTGTTGGGGGTCAGTTTTGTGTTTTGGGTGGGGCTGTTGGTAACCCCATTTTGAAGGAAAGCCTCCTGTGTAGCTACTGTGATGTTCTATAGCTCTTAGCAATAGTGAAATAGTTAAGATTGGAGATATATCCATCTTCACATGTAATGGGTTAAGCTAATTTACAAGTGGCTAGGTTACCCAAAGAATAAAATGGAAATAGATTGTTTCATTTCTATTCCATTCCTACAGACTCATAAGTAGTGTTTTTTCAGCAGGCTCCAGAATATCAGAGTTTTGCAGAACCTCAAAGACAGGCTTTTTAAAAATAGTATTTTATTTTTCCCAAGAGCCTCCAGAGCAGCACCAGACCTTCCAGTGCTGGTTACATTATATTGGTGGCATCAGCAAAATATTTTGCAGAGTGAAGGTTTCCAGTGCTCCCAGGAGTGTATACATAATACCCTCCACTACCACCACCACAAATGAAATCACAAATCCAGTCTGAAAAATAGATGTGCAAAGCACTTTCCTAGGCATTGGGGACATAAAGAGAGAAAAACCAGTGCCAGATCTCAAGGAATTAATATGCTCCTTAGATGAAGTGGAGGAGATGCCATAATCAACATTTGAGATGAATAACCAACCGATTGAATCAGAGCACAGAGAAAGAAGGTGGTACTAGTTCTGAGCTTTAAGGGAAGAAGACAAGGATTCTGGGAGATGATGAAAGAAAGTATTCCAGGGAGATTCCTGGAGATGAGAAATGGACTGTCAAGTCCAAGAAAGGGCTAGAATTTCTGTTTTGCTGGCATAGAGAATTCATGAAAGGACATATGAAATAAAGATGGAAAGGCACTTAGGAACCAAATTGTGGAGGTGTAAAATGCCCTCCATGTGACTTCCTGCATCTCTGAGAGTGACAGGAGACTGATTTAGGACCATTCAGGTTTTATTGTTTTGTTTTGTTTCCATACAAAAAGGGTTTCTTGTGTCTTGGGGCAGCCTTGGGCGCTATTTACTTCTTAGATATAGAAATGTGAGCCAGTACTGAGGCTAAGTTGGACATTGCCAGACGAATCAACATGTTTGTTGTAGTCTAAGAGGTTCACCAGTAGAACATGCTGAGCGTGTAGATGGGGTCATTCGGCCAATTTTTATTTTCTCAAGTGAATCTTAAGTCATCGAATCACAAAGGTTCCAGAAATGCCAATAAGTTGATTATTCACTGGAAGGAAGCTCATTATTTTTTTCCTATCAAGAACAAGGCACTGAGTCATAGTAACATAAGCCAAAAGATTTTACTTGTTTAAACAGAGTTAACAGTCAGGTTGCCATGAGCTCCATTTCTACATGGCAACCAGTTTATGTTTTCAAGGATTTAAATAGGGGGATGGATTAAGTAATAGAGAAAAAAAAATAGTAATAGAGAAAAACCTGCTTTGTGGTTTCTTTGTTTATATTCTCCAAGTGGATATTTACTTTTACAGTCTAAAATATTTTGACTGATAATTGTCCTTGTGATTTCATAAATGTCGTATCTGTTCTAACTGTCAAGAAGGCTCCAAAATGGAATTGATCTTGTTCTTCCTCTTCAGTCCTCACAAATTATTATTGATGAAATATAATAATGAAATAATAGAGCAAAAGTAATAATTTAACTTCACAACAACAATTAAGTTACTTATGGAAAAATCTGTAAATGAGGTTATAGAAGTAGAAGGATTTGAAATGTTTATCCAAGATAATATTATATAGCTAGAACTAAGACTAGGACCCCAGATGGCCGGTCATATAGTTCTTTGATTTTGGATCATATGAGATTATTAACAATAAGGGAAATACTATGTTTTCTGGTTATTTCCATTTCTAGAAATTCAACCTTTTAACTTAGAGTCATAGATTTAGACCTGGAAGAAATGTTAAAGTCCAATCCTCCCATTTTACAGATGACAACACTTAGGCTCAGAAAATTTAAGAGACTTGCCCAAAATCATACACTTAGACATTGTTAGAGGTAGGCTTTGATCCCATGTCATACTTTCTCGATTCTAATCCATGTTCCAAGCTTTACAAAGTTAAAGGAAGAAGCAGGTTGAGTTCCCGACACCCAAGAGACAGGAGAGGCTAACACCTTCCTAGACAAAGGACACAGCCCAACTGATCAATGCATTCAGAACACATGTGCAACTTGTAACACCTGTGAATCTCTCACCTCCTGGAAGGGGGGAATGGGGCATGACAACAGTTTGTTCCAATCACCATGATGGTGACTGAAGCAGGTGCTGTGGAGTGTAAGATTAAAGATGCCAAGGGCCATTCTGGGCCATCACCCAAAAGAGCTGTCCAGTTGTCCTGGACATTGGCCTCTTCAAAAACAAAGGATGAACAACAAAGTTCTTTTAAGTGGCATTTGATAGCAAATTTGATTTTAAAGTACTTGCCTCAAAATTATCTCGGAATAATATCCTTGAGAATATTCAGATCTGTTAGAGAAAAGTAATTAATTAAAGTTAAACATGAAAAATTTCTGTCTAATCTATTCTAAAGATGAAATGCGAGGTGGCTAGGTTTCGAGGTGAATAGAGCACTAGCCCTGGAGTCAGGAGGACCTGAGTTCAAATCCTGCCTCAGATACTTAATGCAAAAACTAGCTGTCTGACCTTAGCAAGTCACTTAACCCCAGTTGCCCTCCAAAAAAAAAAAAAAAAAGCAAAAATAAATAAATAAATAAAGATGAAATGTGTTCTGGTATTTTTATTTCACTTGGTATGAGCCAATACCATTTGCAGGGGAGAGCATGGCAAAGTGGATAGGGTGCTGGATTTGGAACCTCTTTGTTCAAGTCCTGCTTCTGTTATATGATGACTACCTGACTCTGGACTAGTCATTTAACTTCTCAGTGCTCTAAACAGTTAAGATTACAAGTTGTAAAGAAGGTGCTAACTTTCATTGGTCAAGAAAGTTCCTCACCATGCGGTCCCTTCATTCATCAAATCCCAGAGCCAGTGTGTATCCTTATCAATGCCATTTCTTGAGTAACTTGTCTGTGAAGACTGCCTGCCAAGGGAAGAGAGGAAGAAAAAGTTTGTCCTTTGTAAGCAGAAATACACTAGATTTCACTGGGATCCTATTGTTTACAAAATGGAATTTGGTCTAGGATGAGTTTCCTTGGTGAAGGGCTTCATCATGGGGCATTATCACTCACAAACTAATTCCACAGCATGAGCCCTTGGCACAGAAATCTTGTGAGGTGGTAGACATAATTGTATTATCTTAAAAATTAACTTGTATTTAAAAAAAATAAAAAAATAAAATAAAAATTAACTTGTATTTCCTAGAATTGTAATAGAATTTAAACCTACAGCCATTCAGTCTTGAGGAGAGTGGGGGACAGGGAATAGGGCTTCACCTATTCTCCTATTAAATGTCAATTCCACTAGGTGGAAGCATTTGCTCAGTTTTGCATTGCACATGTAAAATGCAGATGAAAAAGTAAATCTATTTGCTTGAAGGCAAATGACAAATGTCATTATTCTGCAGGGCTCTCTGCTCTCCAATTTAACACTTCTTTATCCTCCTCCTCCTCCTCTTCCTCTTCCTCTTCCTCCCTGGACCTTATTAATTTTGTTGATATGGGCAATAGCCGTAAGGCAGTGTCTTCTGCCATCATGGATTAGCACTGTTCAGTCTTGAAATTTAAGAGTAACTTGCCCATTGAAACACAACCAAGTATTAGAGTTAAGAATTAACTCAAGGTCTTCCTGACTCTGAAGCCAGCTCTCTGTGGACACCATGCTGCTGCATTGGTTTTGCGTTAAGAAAATAATTCCCACTTACTGCCATGGGTAGCACAGTAATTGCTTTAAGAATAATATAACCAGGTATATTCTTTTCATAATGATATAGCCAGGTATATTCAGTTTTGCATTTAGAAAGCCATGTTTTGTATCTTGTAGTTTTTCACTTAAGAAGATCAAGGTGTAAAAATTAGTGACTTAGTCAGGACTTCTCATTTGTCAGATATCCAATAATATATACACTGCTAAAGTCTATTTCTCCTTCCTTATTGCTTCATGGGTTTTATACTGGATTATTTGAATAAAGACTAACACTTGGGTTGATGGATAAGATTGCTGATTGCTCAATTAGACACATTACTTAATTTCAAAGTTAGCTTCTACAAGTTACTCAGAAGTCCTTTAATACCTAGGCATCCAATCCAAAATACCCTGTCAGCTTCTGCTTCTTTGCTTCTGGGAGCTTTTAAAGACATGTTCAATCATGGTGTCTGGTGAAGAAAGTGGAGATTTTGACCTTGAGAGAGCAAGGTTCAGGAATCTGGGGGTTGAGATACATTCTATATTTTACAGTTGGCACAAAATCCCTTGAGGAGTGAGGAGAGATCTTTGGGAGTGACCTTGGGGACACCTGAAAGACTCAGCCAGCCAGTGATGCCACAATTGAATAAGAATTTGGTGGGATTGATTAAGAACTGAGCCAGTCTGAGCCTCTCCCCTGAGAGACAGGGATGGTCTAGAGAAGAGTGTGCCCTCTCTCCCCTATGGGGAGAAATGTTTATATGTTTGTTCTAGTTATGTCTTAAAATATATTTTTTGTACATTAATGTTAAATCACTACTACATAAGTGGGGGAACACAGCCAGTAAGCACTCCAAATAAATTTTTAAGGAGGACACACCCCAACCCCCTCAGGGTATCTCTAGAAGCCTGAGGGGGAAATGTGGAAGCCAGGCCCAGAGAAGATGGGAACAGTGCATACATATTACAAGACAGCACCAAAGCTAAATTGTTTTTTTTTCTCCAACTTCTTCAAATTATTCTCTGTTCTGATCTGGACAAGTTTCATTCTCTCCACCACATGATAGCCACCCTTCAAATACTAGGGGACAACTGCCATGTTTCACACACACACACACACACACACACACACACACACACACACGTCTTTTTTTTTTTCCTCCAGACTAAACACCAATCCTAATATGGACTCAAGGCCCTTGGTCATCCTTGTTGCTCTGAACATTCTTTAGTTCATCAAATGTCCTTCTTGAACTGTGGTCACCAGAAGTGGACACACTACTCCAGATGAGCTCGGAGAAGGGCAGAATACAATGGGACTGTCAGTTTTCTGTTTCTAGAAGCCATCTCAGTGCAGACCAAGATTGCATTGGCCCCACCTCACACTGCTCACATGAAGCTTGCAGTCAGTGCACCAAGTCACCCCCTTCCTCCCCAGAACACCTCTTGTCTGTCTGTGTCTCCTCCACCTTATACTTGTCAAGCTCGTTTCTGGTATATAAATATCAGACTTGTTATTTATCTTTACTGACCTGATGCTTAGCAGTTTCATCTCCGTACTCTAGTGTGTCAAGATCTTTTGGGGGCTTTTCCCCTCACCCATTTTGTTAGCTCTCCCTCCCAGCTTCAAATTTGGTGAGTTTTCCTTATATACCTTTATCAAGTCATTGATAAGAATGACTTGAGCCACAGGACCTGGCGCAGATCCCTGTGGTATTCAATGAAATCCTTCTACCATCTTGATATTGGACCATTCACAGTTATCCTTTGAATTTAGCTATCCAACCAGTTCTGAATCTATCTCTTTGTATTATTATTTTCCAATCCATTTTTCTCTATCTTCTCCACAAGGATAGTATGATCATAAGGCATAGAGGGGCTGTGATCTATATTGAGGGGTGCAGTACTTACACAGAAAAAGTAGCAAAGCTTTTCACATGATCTAAGAAATTCTAGATACCTTAATGATGCTGTGAAGTTATGATTAAATTAGTTGAAAGCTCCATCCTAGTGCTTTCTAGCTTTAAGGGGTCATCTTGAATTTCAAGTTATTTGTTTTTATTAGTAGAGACACTACATGAAAATATCTTTGTAGCTCAGTGGGAAATTAATCTGCTCCTATGCCATGACAACAAATAATTGGGAATTCAGAGATAAGAATGAGTTCAAGGAAGTAAATGACTGGAATGATGAGTCCTTGTGAAAGCAACACTTCTGTTTTTTTGTGCAATTATTTTGATTGCTTAAAGAAAGTTCCTTCTTGATGTGCAAGCAGTTATTGTCTCTGGTTTCATTATTTAGAAGTCAATATAATAGGTGTTTGCAACTTTTCTCAGGATTGATTTTAAAATATGATTTATTATTTTTCACTCTCTAAAGACAAATTTGGAGTTTTATGCTATTCATATTGCTCACTGGGTATTTGGGGAGAAAGCCATGTATCAAAGGTATAAAAATACATTGTTTAAAGGGTGAATTGTAGTTTTGCATCTAATATATTACTAACTAATATTTATACAGCACTATAAAGTTTCTAATACATTTTATGTAAATGATCCAATTTGGTCAAATGTAACAATAGTATTAAAACCTCATATTTAAATAACTTTATATTTTATAAAAATGATCTCAAATAAATAGATACATACTATTTGTAAACATGACTTTACTTGAAAATCATAATAGTCCCATGAGATTGGTAATAAAAAGATTATTATTTATCCTCTTTGTTTTGCAGATGAGAAAATTGTGGCTTTGACTGTGATTTACTTAGAAAAGTTTTATTTGTAATAATAAATATCGACTTTAATTATGTAAGCTAAATCTGCTAGTAGTCCAATTTTTTTTAAATTTAATGTGCAATTTCCCTGAAAACATATGGGGAATTTATTTTGTTTTTCTTTAGGATGAAGACCTGGCCCGCCAGTTGGTGGAGCTGGGCTACAGAGGAAGTGGAGAAGTTGTGAAAAGGGAAGACTTTGAAGCAAGGAAGGCAGCTATTGAGATAGCAAGACTAGCAGAAAGGACTCAGAAAAAGTAAGTGGCTGCTGCCCAACACAATATATGGACCATTTAGATTTCAAAAACTCATTTTTTCCTAATTTTTTTTCCTTTTTGAAAAGCCAACCCACCTACCCTCCACTCCCAACCCCCCTTTCACAATCTTTTTGGATTTTCTCATCTATAGAAGCAGAGACCGATGTAGATAGAACTAAAAATATTTCAATAGATTACAAAGATCAGTCAACTGGAATGTGCTGACTATAAAAATACATTAGATGTTGGACTTACTGATGTATAAAACAAAAAATGCATTTAGTCAGCATGTCAATAAAATGTTGTTAAAAAGTAACTCAATAGTGTATGTACTAAATGGCTGTGACTTTGGACTTAGGATTCTTTGCTATTTCTGAGGTCTATAAAATCTTTTGTATTGTTAATTTTCGTTCTATTCCCTCCCCCCAAATGTTCTTTGATCCTGACATTCAACAACATTGAAGCATTGTGTTGGGTCATCTGTGTGAGTTTGCCGTGAAGCCTAAAATAATCCTCACAAACTTACCATATCTTGCCAATTAACAGAACACAATTCAATTAGAAAAGCATTTTCAGGCAGCTATTCTATGTCCTACATGATACTAGAGTATATATGTATATTAAACTGACAAGGCTACTTCACACAGGTATGCCAAAGCAGTGGTCTTTCAGGTTCTTAGATCTGACATTGATTTTTAAAAGCTAGAAAGAACTGCCTAGATATTGATTCTTCTATTAGCAGAGAGGGATTTTTGCCCAGATCTTTTCATTGTCATTCTGAATAGAAAGTCCTTATCCATTTACTCTGAAGAACATAGAACGAAACAGTACCATTTGTTTTTTTTTTTTGGTGGAATTTAAATTAATCCTTTGAATGTACAATTTTAATTGGGAATGCTAGTAATTATTTTGTTCCAGACTTTAGAAGGCCTGGAATGTAATGCCCTAATGCTCACTGTTAATACAAAAACCATTAACATTATTGAATTCTAATAGTCAGTCTGGACTTCCACTAAAATAATCTAAGTTATAATGAAACATGATCAATGTATAATGTTCTGGGTAAACTTAAGATGAAAACTTTCTGTGCTAATACCAGAGTAGTAAAGAACAGAAGTGTGTAACTCTGAATTTCGTAAGGAATAAATATATATGTAAACATGGCTTTACAGTTCACATATTATTTTATACTTTATAAACCTGTCATATTAAAATTGTGTGTTATATGTAAAAATGGCTTATCATTGCAGTCAAAAGTAGCTTGTGTATAAAGATTGTGTGTGTGTTTTCTCTGTGGTTAGAGGGAAGTAAACATTTTAAATCAATAAGGCTGGAAAGCACCTGGAAGACAAATTTTACTCCTCTTTCTTTGCTGAGTTAAAGACTATATAATAGACTCTCAAGTTTTGTTCTTTTACTCCTAAAATTTTCTCTCAGAAATCAGGATTGTCTCCTTCATTAAGAAGGCTAACTACTCAGCTGTCTTCCTCCCACTCACTTTCCTCTTACAAGATTTTACTCTCCAATCATGTTTTTTCCTGCTTTACTAGCTTCTTATTCTCTGATTTGCACATAGGAAGGAAGGAAGGAGAAGAGTAGGAAAGAAGAAGGAGGGAAAGAAGGTAGGATGGAAGGAAGAAAGGAAGGAAGGAAAGAAGAAAGGAAGGAGGGAGGGAAGGAGGGAAAGAAAGAAGGAAGGAAGGAATAAGGAAGGGAGGAGGGAAGGGAGGAAGGAAGGGAGGAAAGAAAGAAGGAAGGAAGGAAGGAGGGAGGGAGGGAGGCAGTAAGGAGAGGGAGGAATGAAGGGAAGGAAAGATTGTTCTTTCTGGGCTTAGCCCAGCAGTACTACAAGTATTTGGTGGAAGGGAGGTTGGGGAGCTTGGGGTTAACCTCTGTGTTAAAAAGTATAGGAAAGTGATACATTTTTGGCTAGCAGCCCTAGCTGTCCTTCAGGTTAACCTGCTAAATCTCTGAATGCTTGAAGTCTTGGCACCAAAATCTCATTTTTCTCGGAGGTGTAGTCCTGGTTGCCCTTTCTGTAAGGTTATTATTTTATAGCCCCCTCCCCCCTTATAAACTGTCTGCTACTGTACTATACAGGTGGTCTTCAAATTCAGATTTAAGAAAACATTTCTCCTCTATTACTCTCGAGAACAGTGTGAAATAGACAAATTATATCTTCGGTGTCCACCCAACTCTCTTTCCTGGGACCCTATTGCTTATGACACTGCTGCTCCACTGCCTTACCATGATGACACTCCACCCAAAGCCATATTCTTTCTAGAGTTGTTCATGACTCAAATTTATTTTGTTTGATATATTGCAATAGCAGATATTTATTTAATAACAATAATAACTAACATTTATTTTAAAATATCAATCAGGAGAAGCACAGATAGAAGTTTTTTTTGAGAAAAAAGTGAGGCCTTTGATGGACTGCAATCTCAATACCATTCAGCTGTGGGATTGGCAACCAAAAAAACATCTAATGTAGGGGGCGGCTAGGTGGCGCAGTGAGTAGAGCGTCGGCCCTGGAGTCAGAAGGACCTGAGTTCGGATCCGGCCTCAGACATTTAACGCACACACAAACAAACAAAAAAAACCTAGCCATGTGACCTTGGGCAAGTTACTTAACCCCAACTGCCCTCCAAAAAGCAAAAAAAAAAAAAAAAAATCTAATGTAATCTTGGGCTGCTTAAGAAAGGAATATTTTCCTGGAATAAAGATGTAAAATCCCTCAGTTTCCTTCCCTGGTTAATTACCACATGGAGTATTGCATTTAATTATGGGATAATACCTTTTCAGATTGTTGTTCATTCTCGAAGAGACCCAATGACATTGGGAGGGTGATGTCTTGACTTGCATGTGAATTGGATTTAAGTGAGACAGAGCTGTGCAAAATCATCAGCCACACTCTGTCCTCCAGAGTCATAGGAGTCCAGTGGCAAGAAACAGGTCAGAACGCCTGGCGATGGCTCAGGATGCAGTGGAAGACCTTGACCTTTTTAAACCTTGTCAGACAGGTGAGATTCAAGAGAAGGACCTAGAATCCATGGCAAAGGAGACATAGCTGAAGGAACTAAGGATACTGAGTCTGAAGTGAAGAAGACTCAAAGGGACAGGATTCACTATGTAGAGAGGTTAGGTTTGTTCTGTTTGTCTCCAGAGGGCAGAACCAAGAGCAATGCACATTTCAGCTTGATATCAGTTCTTAATCCCAAGAAGTGTCTAAATGGAATGTGGGGCCTAGGTGAGTGGTGGGTTCTTCACTTGGCCCTTGAAGCCTCAAGCAGAGGTTGGATGTCGTACACTTCTTTGGTGGGCTATAGTGGGGGTTACTTTAAGCATATGAGTTAAACTACATGGCTGAGGAAGTCCTACCCAACTCTTAAAATGCTATGATTCTTGGATTTACATTGCATTTTAAACTTTGCAAAGTTCTTTACATATGTTAGCTCACTAGAGTTTTACAACACCATTGTGAAATAAATTTCATAAGAAATATTTCCATTTTATAGATGATGAAACTGAGACTCAGAAAAAAATTAAGTGATTTGCCCACAACCACACAGCTAGAAGGCCTTCTTGATTCTAAATCTAGTATTCTCATCTACTACCACATGATGCATGTAAAAACTCTCACTCCCTCTTTGTCTCACTCATACTTACAATAGTAGAGAAAATTATTCTTATTTCCTAATTCACACCAAGGTATTAAAGATAAACTTTGAGATTCTGTGATTCTATGACATCTTCACATAATACATTAAAAAGATCACAGGACGTAGCATCAGGCGACTTGAGCTGGTATATAGGCTCTGGCACTAGTTAGCTGTGTGAACTTAAGTCATTTAAACTCCCTGAAGCTCAGTTTACTGATTTGCAATGCAGGAGTACTATTATTTGTATTTGCTGTTATATCAAATGACATAAACAGGCTTTATTTCAAAAAACTATAAAATTCTTTATAAATATGATCTATTATCATTATTGCTAATAATCACAATGGGTGACTACTTCCAGAGGGCTTTGTATCTTAAGGCAAAATGTCTAGAAAGGAAATGTCTTAAGCCAAAGGAATTTGCAATTTGAAGCTATGAAATTTCAGGCTATGTGAAACAGTGTAGTAGGTAGGTCAAGATACTTTCCTGGTGCCCCTCAAATAATACAACCTAGGTGGTTGCCTACTATTATTCTAATCTGCTTTAAGAAATAGGTCTACTAGAATACAACAGTTTCTTTATGCAACTTTGGAATTCAAGAATTCTCCTAAGCATTTCTTTTTCTTTGTCTTTGTCTTTTTCAGAAGACTAGGATTATAGTCTTTGGAAAGACTTCTCCCACAAATGACAGTACTTAGGGCATTCTGTGTGCTTCTTTCTGCCTCAGGCTCAGTGCCACATGTTTGAGAAAAACAGCCCCTCTACATTGACAGATTGATGGTCTCACTGCACTTTGATTTCTCTTTGACATATTTCTTCTACTCTCTTCATGAACATTTGCTGTTCATTTCAGTATCTTCCTACAATTGTCCTGGCTTCATCTCTTCTAAGCATATGACCCATTCCAGTGCAAATACTCAGCAATGACCATGGACTTTGATTTGTGCTCATGGCCTGGCTTTCTTTCTAATTCCCTTTGGAATTCTCAGCATGACTCTTAAAAGCAGACCCAACTCAGGCTGACACCTGGTTTGTTTAGGTACAGCACTGGATAGAATGAGGTACCTGTAAGTCATTAAACTGTTAACAGCAGGATGCTTACTTAGTTATAGCATAGACGGGATATACAACAAGGATACAGTAGCATTCAATTTGAATAGGTGTGGGGATCCCTCTACCCATTATGGAAACATGTCCAATCAGCAGGGCAGGGAATAGTACTTTGATCCATCTTGGAGTATCCACTGAGTCTGAAAAGAAGTAAGCCTTTTTATGCCCTGAGGAAGCCAGGAAATCATATCCAATATAGCCAGATGGCCCAGAATGTTGCTGTCAAGAAGGTATGGGGGTTAATTAGGTTCTCAGTGCAGCTTTCTCTTCTTTTAGGGAAAACTAACCTATCCATGTCCGGGGTGAGAGAGGTTGGGAACAGAACTCTAATAGATATTGGTTCTATCAAAATAACAAAGTATAAGAGACACAGAAGAAACTTTTGCGAATTAAAAGCTGAATCAATAACAGATTCAAGTTTCTATAAAAATAGGCTGTTAGACGTGACAGGTACACGCTCGTGAGTGTGAGGCTGGCAAAGGTGATACCGACAGGAACTATCATACTTCAAAACTCTGTAATATCATTGTGTGACTACAAAGAAGAAAATACCTGTTTCAAAGCTTTGGGTTTTTCTCCATCAATAATATTGATTTAAATTCAGCCACATAACTTCATTTCCTCAAGAATATCATTTGACTGAAGTCCTCGTGGATTGATTGTTTCTTATAAAGTCCCAAACAAAGTAGGCATCTGGAGTGTTTTACAGTGAAGTCAAAACAAATGAGGATTGAGAAAAGGCCATTGAATCTGGCAATTAAGAAATCATTAGTTACTCAGGACAGGGCAGTTCAGCTCAGATGACATTACTTATGTATGGACCCAACCAGTAGGATTTCTCTAGCTTTGTTCAGAAGCATAAGAGTAGGGAGTACATGGGACAATGGGGAAGATCCAAGGCTAGGGTTGGGAAAGGCAAAGATCTTCTATGAGATTGTAAGGACAGGGGACTCGAGAAGACAATGCTTAGGTGAATGGATTCACCGAAGGGTCAGGATAGGGAAAAAAGAGCATAGAACCTGGACTGAGGGGTGGAAGGCTTGAAGATCACACTGAGGACCAAGAACAGAGTTTGGAATTGCAGGGCAGAAAGAAAGTCAGAATGGCAACTGATTGGGATCATAAAAAAAGGAATTGCAGGGTTCATGAACATGGAAGTGGAACACTATGGGGTGAAGATGAGGTGGATAGTATGATCATCTCTGTGTGTTACCATAAATCTAGGTAATAGGTAAATATAGGTATGGATATTGGTGATAGATAAAATAGGGAATGAATAAGTTGAAGATTTTTGAGGTTAGGGTATTTGAAGGAACATCTATCTATACATACATATATACATATATGTATGTGTACACACACACATAAATTGATGTCCCCTAGTATGAGGGCAAGAGTTATGGAAGAGAGATAGACTGTGAGTCAGGCACTGAACCCACTGTGGAAGGAAGAAGAGTGTCCTGGAGGTCAGTAGAATACATCCACCAAAATCTTGATTAGGTTATAAATATGAAAGGAGGGCAGTGCTGAGTGACGGTGATGGAAGGAGAGCCTGATATTTAGAAGAGCGTTGGGATATTTCCTTACAGAATAAAATGTTCAGAATGTTACACAAAATCCTACTCTATCCAGTGTCTCATCATGGTATTGAAGAGACCCTGGGTTCTCAAAGGCTATACTAGTAGTACGTAAGTACCAGCAGATTCTACCATGCAACAGTTTCCAGGTGTGGTTCCAGAAACAGATTGTGCCTGCTTTCCAAAAATAAACCTAAGTAAATACAGAGCATCACCCTAGCCATTTGGTGATCAATTGTTTGGCCAGTGAGACAGAGAAGAACAAAAATGGCCATGTGGTCCCTTTCTGTTTCTGCACTGACCATGGGAAATGATAGAAAATAGAGCAAAGGTTGCTAATGAATTAAGTGATTTTTAGACTATATAAATATTCACTGAACTGTTGCTATTCAAATGTGTTGGACCAAGGACCAAGTGAATATAGAGTGCAGAACTGAATCGTGTTAATCTTGACATTTTCTCTGTAAATACAACCAGAAGACAGAAGGAAGTTGCTATAAACTCACAGGTTCTCCTTGGGGAGGCAGATAAAGGAGTTGGGTGTGGTTTTATCATGCTACAGTGGCTACAGTGATATAACATTTCACTGGACATATATTTGATCATATCATTTTGGAATGCCAATAATAAACATTTGCAGCAAGGCTGTTATGGAAAACATCTCTGATTCTATACAAAATCTGATACATAAGAAAGGATGACAGAGAAAATTTATGGATAACTCATTAGGACCCTCCAAATTAAATAGTCAGTGACTTCAATCCATAGGTGGACATGTTGTTAGACAATGAAAAGTGTTTAGGAAAATGAGATTCTAGAGTAATAAATGAAAAAGATCAAAGGTATATAGAAGATATAGAAGTATTACAGATGTATATACAGTCAATTCTCAACTTTCTCAGGGGTAACATTTCTAGAAAATGGCACAAAAGTCGAAAATAGGGATGCTGATACATTGAACCTACGGGAAATAGGGGGTTAGGTTCCTGCAACCACCAAAAATTGTAGTTCTCCCTTCTGCATCCCTTCTTTTTCCATCACAGTTTTGATATATCATAAGAAATATATATATATATATATATATATATATATATATATACATAAGGAATAAAATGGGGATTTGGGGGGAGTTTTACAGAAGCTGCACACAACACATAAAAGCCAGCAGATGAAACAGAAAAAGTTTAGAAACCCATAAATGCATAAAATATATATATATAGTTCTGGAAACACCCCATAAAAGGAAAAGAAAAAAATAAGGCTTCTTCTCTGTTATGCAAGGAGGGTCAAAATATTTTACACGGATTTTCCAGGTGTTGGGGGCACTATGACCCTAATCTCCACAGTATGAAAGGGATAATTGGAATCTTTTGCTAGAGATCGCTGAAAAAAACACTTCTTCATACAATTCTTTATAACAAAATGTTAGTTCTGATCGTATGCACTTTTCCTAACGTGGTAACCATGAAGCAACCCATAAATGCAAGGAGAGGAAAGGTAACACCCATGATGTCAGAAGAACCCTGAGATAAAAGGGAAAGGGGCAACCTGGCATCTCTAATCTCCCTTTAAGCTCTGTGGTTGAACTGCTCCTCAATGAAAAGCACTTGTCTCAGGATATGTGCCCTGTCCCTTCCCCTTGGAGCTCCCATGGGGTGGCTGGTCAGGCTCCAGACACAGTGGAGATAGGCCAAGCAGGTCCACTGCTCTCAGCCTTCCTGGGCCCTGGTGAGGGGGACTCAGGCAGCAGAGGCAGCTGGAGACTTGCTGAGCTTCATGAAGGTGAAGAGACCACCATGTCGTATACCCACAAATTGAGCTGCTTTTCCCTTTTTTTCGATTCCCCTACCAAGCACTCGATATCGAGCACATTAGCACTTTCTGGGGCAGATTCACAAATACTTATTCTCCTCCTTTTTATGGATGTGAGCTTTCTTGCATCCTGTGTCTCATTTTTGCTGCTCCTAGCTACAAGCACACTTGGTAATGCAAAAGTGAATATGAAGTTACTAATAAAATCACATGAATGTGTGAAATCTTGAAAGTTAAATACTCACATGCTGAGATACTGTGTAAGACACTTTCTTTACAAAAAAAATGTGAAGGCATAGACATGACAGTATACCATCAAATAATATTACATGAAAAGTAAATGGACTATATTTTCACAGACAGAAACTATTTATTATTTATGTAGGAGGCATTGCCAAATCAGAAGTCTATGTGTAGTCATAATATGACCTTCTTTGAGCCAAGATAAAAATGATGATATAATATTGCTTGAGGCATTCTTATCCCTAATAATAATCTTCTAATTCAAACACCTTGCCTCTTCTTCCTCCTTTCTTATCCCTGTCAAGGTAGGGCAACTGGGGTTAAGTGACTTGCCCAAGGTCACATGTCTAGTTTTGTGTTAAGTGTCTGAACCCAATTTTGAACTCAGGTCCTCCTGACTCCAAGGCCAGTGCTCTATTCACTGTACCACCTAGCTGCCCCATTTATTTCCTTTTTAATGTTAATTTTCTGTTTTGAAATGATGAGAAAGAGTGTGAGGTTTATACATAAACACTCACTCCCCTGTGTCATAAGAAATTTTTTTTAACTTTCAAGTCAAGCAAATGCTAGATGGGCACCTGAAATAGATGACCCCAGAGGAGATGATTGAATATACCAGCATATATATATATGTATATGTATGTATGTATATATATGTATATGTATATATAATTATCTCTAGTCTGCTAGGGCACACAGCACAAGCCTGCAAAAACTTATTGAGAGGGGAGGCAGAGATAAGATTAAGATGGTGGAGTGAAAACAGGACCTCCATGTGGCTCTAGCTCCCACCACCTCAAAAACATTTTAAAAAATGACTCTAAACAAAATTTAGAGCTACAGAATCTACAGAGTGACAGAGAGAAACAAATCTCCCACTGAACGAAGGCTGACAGGAAGGGCCTATCGAACCAGGTTAGGAGCCAAGCACAGTCTACATGAGCAAAGCAGTCTCAGTCCCAGGGCAGCCTGACCAGCAGCAGCCAGAGCAGACTTCAGGAGAGTGAATCACAAGCAGCTGTGGCAGTTTCCAGACTTCTCAACCCATAAACGCCAAAGACAAAGTCAAAGGTCAGTCAAGAACTCTGGTGGAAAGGTGAATGAAGAGTGTGGTCCAGCCCCTACCCCTGAGGAGAGAAGTGGAGGAGGTACAGCTGCAGTAGCTGCTTCCAGAGCTCCTGGCCTGCAGACTTTAGGGGGATTAAGTGACCATTCAGAGGGTAATCACTCTTGCTTTAACCTGATTGGATCTGGATTGCTGTCTTGGGTAGAGGTCCTGGGGTGTGTGGCCAGTGGGCCAGAGCTTGTGGCAGCTGCAGTGAGGGTACCTTCCTAATAGCTCTGGCAGCTGTGAAAACCCTAGCAATATGGGATAAAGTTCTTTCCATTCTGAAAGCAGAGTTTTGCCATGGCAAAGAGCTCAAAAGTCAAATAATTGACTGGCGACATTGGCAAAAAGAGGAAATACAATCTGATCATAGATTCCTTTTTGGAGGACAAAAAGAATCAAAGCATGGAACAGGAGGAAGACAGTGAAGCCAGAACTCCTGTATCAAAAGCTCCTAAGAAAAATGTGTACTGGTTACAGGCCATGGAGGAGCTCAAGGAGGATTTTGAAAATCAAGTAAGAGAAGCAGAGGAAAATTTGGGAAGAGAAGTGAGAATGATGCAAAAAAATTGTGAAAAGCAAGGCAACAGCCTGACTGAAGAAAATAACATCTTAAATAGACTAACTCAAATGGAAAAAGAAGTCCAAAAAGCCAATGAGAAGAATGCCTTAAAAAGTCACTTTGGCCAAATGGAAAAGGAATTTCAAAAACTCACTGAAGAGAATAATTCCTTCAAAAATTAAGGTAGGAGGGGCGGCTAGGTGGCGCAGTGAGAAGAGCGCTGGCCCTGGAGTCAGAAGGACCTGAGTTCCGATCCGGGCCTCAGACACTTAATGCACACACAAACAAAAACCTAGCCATGTGACCTTGGGCAAGTTACTTAACCCCAATTGCCCTCCAAAAAGCCAAAAAAAATTAAGATAGGAGGAAATGAAAGCTAATGACTTTATGAGAAATCAAGATACTATAAAACAGATCCAAACAAATAAAAAAATAGAAGGCAATGTGAAATACCTCATTGGAAAAACCACTGACCTGGAAAATAGATCCAGGAGAGATAATTTAAAAATTATTGGACAACCTGAAAGCCATGATCAAAAACAGAGCCTAGACAATATCTTTCAAGGAATTCTCAAGGAAAATTTCCCTGATATTCTAGAACCAGAGGGCAAAATAGAAATTGAAAGAATTCCCTGATCACCTCTTGAAAAAGATTCCCAAAAAGAAAACTCCTAGGAATATTATAACCAAATTCCAGAGTTCCCAGGTCAAGGAGAAAATACTGCAAGCAGTAAGGAAGAAACAATTTGAGTATAGTGGAAACACTATCAGGATAAGGGATCTAAGAGCTTGGAATATGATGTTCTGGAGGTCAAAGGAGCTGGGATTAAAACCAAAAATCACCTACCCAGCAAAACTGAGGATAATGTTTCAGGGGAAAATATGGTCATTCAAGGAATGCTGTCAGAGTCAGAGGACTTTCAAGCATTCTTGATGAAAAAACCAGAGTTGAACAGAAAATTTGACTTTCAAATACAAGAAGCAAGAGAAGCATGAGAAGGTAAACAGGAAAAAGAAATCATAAGGAACTTATTAAAGTTGAACTATTTACATTCCTACAGAAAAAACAACAATTGTAACTCAGAATTAGGATATTCTCAGTATTAGGATAGTTGAAGGGGATATATGTATATATACGTGTGTATATATATATTTTTATATATGTATGTGTATATATATATATATGTATGTATCAATACACACACACATATATATATATATGAGGGTGTATGTGTGTATAAACGTATATGTGAATTGTGCATATGTATGTACATGTATACATACACAGGGGGCACAGGATGAGTTGAAAATGAAGGAACAATATCAAAAAATTAAATTAAATTAAATTAAAAGGTGAGAGAGGAATATATTGGGAGAAAGAGAAAAGGAGAGACAGATTAGGGTAAATTATTTCATATAAAAGAGGCAAGAGAAAACTGTTACAATGAAGGGGAAAAGCAGGAAGGTGAAAGGGAATGGGTCAACCTTACTCTCATTGAATTTGGCTTAAGGAGGGAATAACATACACACCTAATTCAGTATCTTACCCTACAGGAAAACGGGGGGAGAGGGTAGGGGATAAGAGGAGAATAGAAGGGAAGGCATATTAGGAGAGAGAGTAGTTAGAAGCAAACACTTTTGAAAAGGGACAGGGTCAAAGGAGAAAATAGAATAAGTGGGGGTCAGGATAGGATGGAGGGAATATAGTTAGTCTTTCACAATATAACTACTTTGGAAATGTTTTGTGTAACTACACATACATGTACAACCTATATTAAATTTCTTATCTTCCCAGTGAGGGTAGGTGAGAAAGGAAGAAGGGAAAAAATCTGGAACTCAAAGTTTTAAAAGCAAATGTTAAAAAAATTGTTTTTATGTACAACTGGGAAATAAGATATACAGGCACTGAGCTATAGAAATCCATCTTGCCTTACTAGAAAGTTAGGGGGGTAATGGGGGAGGATATACTGAGTAGGCTTGGTACATTGGTGTGAGAGGGTAGGGGAAAGATGGGGAGTAAAATTTGTAACTGAAAATCATGTGGAAATGACTGTTGAAAATTAAAATAAATAAATAAATTGGATAAAAACTTCAATAAATAAATAAGAAATTATGAGCTTGAGGATCTTAGAAAAATGTGGATAAACTTGCACAAAATAATGAAAAGCAAAATGAGCAGAACCAAGAGAACATTATAAACAATAACAACAATATTGTTTTAATAACAACTTTGAGTATGTCATTTTGACTATTACAAATACTCAAATTAACTACAAAGGACATATGAAGGAAGATGCTATCTGCATCCAAAGAAAGAAATGATAAATAGAAGTATGTGTAAAATGGTTTTACATTGATAAACATGTTTGTGTCTAATGGTAGTCATCCTTAGGGTGGGAGGAGGGAAAAAAAGGGATAAAAGAAAGTTATTTGATTTTATTATGTATTTAAAAGGAATAACAAATTGTACATAGTAGATTTGCAGTTTCATGAACAGTCATCTTTTTTCCCTATTCTACTGTGTTATAGAAATACTTCTTTTATTTCTTAAGTTCAGAAGAAAATAATTTTCCAAAAAAAAATATTGGGATTTTTGTTGTTGTTGTTGTTTTGTTTTTTGTTATTGATATCATTGTTATTGACATTGATATAGCTGGTGTTATTGGGTTTTGTTTGTTTGTTTCTTTGTTTGTTTGGTTTTTTGGAGGGCAATTGGGGTTAAGTGACTTGCCCAAGGTCACATGGCTAGTTTTTTTGGTAAAGTGGCTGAGGCTGGATTTGAACTCAGCTCCTCCTGACTCCAGGGCCAGTACTCTACTCACTGCACCACCTAGCCACCCCAGTATTATTGTCACTGATGTTGATGATGTGGATATTATTGATGTTATCATTATTGTTCATTTAGGCACTTAGAATTTTCTTTTCTTCTTTTTTTTATTTTTTAGTTTACATCATTCATTTCCACAAGATTTTGAGTTACAGATTTTCTCCCCAATTTTCCCTACGCACCACCCCAAAACAGCATTCCCATTGAATATCTCCTCCCCCAATCTGCTCTCTCCCATATCTTCCCCCATTCACCCTTCCACTTTCCAGTAGGGCATGGTGGATCTCTATGCCCCGATGCCTATATATCTCATTTCCCAGTTACATGTAAAATATTAATATAATATATATATTTTTAAACATTTGCTTTTAAAACTTTGGACTCCAGATTCTTTCCCTTCCTCCCTTGTCACCCACCTTCACTGGGAAGATAAGCAATTCAATATAGGTTCTCCATGAGTAGCTAATCAAAATATTTCCATAGTAGATATATTGTGGAAGACCGACTATATTACCCTCAATCCTTTCCCACCCCCACTTGTTCTATTCCCTTTTCAAAAGTGGGTGCTTCCAACTTCCCTCCCCCCAGCCTGTCTTCCCTTCTATTATACCCCCTCTCTTCCCTTTCCCCTCTACTCTCCTGTAGGGTGATTTACCCTATTTAGTGTGTATGTCATTCCCTCCCCAAGCCAAATTCAATGAGAATAACGTTGACCCATTCCCTTTTGCTTTCCTGTTCTTCCCCTCCATTGTAACAATTTTCCGTTGACTCTTGTATATGAGATAATTTACCCCATTCTGTCTCTCCCCATCTCCTCTCATTATATTCTTCTCTAACCTCTGAATTTCACCTTTTGAGTATCATCCTTTCCTATTCAATTGGTCCTGTGCTTTCTGTCTATGTATACATGTAGACATATATACATGCATTTACATATGTATTCATACACCCATATACCCTCCTATATAGACATATATATATATATAATACATATATATGTATGTATACACACACACATATATATATATATACCCACACACGTATACACACACACACACACACATATATATATATATACACACACACACATACACACACACACACACACACACACACACACACATATATATATATATGTATATTTCTATTCCTTTCAACTATTCTCATACCGAAAAATGTTTCATAAGTTACAATTATTGTTTTTCCATGTAGGAATGTAAGTAGTTCAATTTTGATAAGTTCCTTATGATTTCTTTGCCCTGTTTACCTTCTCAGGCCTCTTGCTTCTTGTATCTGAATGTCAAATTTTCTATTCAACTCTGATTTTTTTTTCATCAAGAATACTTGAAAATCCTGTATTCCACTTAATGACCATATTTTCCCTTGGAACATGGATACTTAGTTTTGCTGGGTAGGTGACTCTTGGCTTTCATCCTAGCTCCTTTGACCTCCTGAATATTATATCCCAAGCACTTTGATCGCACAATGTAGAAGATGCCAGGTCCTGAGTTACCCTGATTGTGTTCCCACAATATTGAAATTGTTTCTTCCTGGCTACTTGTAGTATTGTCTCCTTGATCTGTGAACTCCAGAACCTGGCTATAATATTCCTAGGAGTTTTCTTTTCGGGATCTTTTTCAGGAGGTGATCAGTGGACTCTTTCAACCTCTATTTTGCCCTCTGGTTCTAAAACATCAGGGCAATTTTCCTTGAGAATTTCTTGAAGGATGATTTCTACATTCTTTTTTTTTTGATCATGGCTTTCAGGTAGTCCAGTTATTTTAAAATTATCTCTCCTAGATCTATTTTCCAGGTCAGTGGTTTTTCCAATGAGATATTTCACATTGCCTTCTATTTTTCATTTGTTTGGATCTGTTTAATAGTATCTTGATTTCTCATAAAGTCACTAGCCTCCATTTGCTCCAATCCAATTCTGAAGGAATGATTCTCTTCAGTGAGCTTTTGAGATTCTTTTTCCATCTGGCAAATTCAGCTTTTTAAGGCATTCTATTCCTCGTTGCCTTTTTGAACCTCTTTTGCCATCTGAGTTAGTCTATTTTTTAAGTTATTTTCTTCAGTTAGGTTGTTGACTCTCATTTCATAATTTTCTGTCACTGTTCTCATTTCTCTTCCCAATTTTTCCTCCACTTCTCTAATTTGATTTTCAAAATCCATTTAAAGCTCCTCTGTGGCCTGTAACCAGCTTTTATTTTTCTTGAAAGCTTTTGGTGCAGAAGTTCTGACTTCGCTGTCTTCCTAATGTTCCATGCTTTGATCCTTTTTTTCCCCCCACAATAGGAGTGTAAAGTTGGGTTGCTCTGTTTGCTTTGCTTCCTTTGCCTGCTCATGTTGCCCCTCAATTACTTGACTTTTGGATTTTTGTCACAATAGGACTCTGCTACCAGAAATGGTTTACTTTGATGATGCCTATACTTCTCATTCCTCTCTAGAGTCCTCTTCCCTGCCTAGATCTGGTCCAATTGCAAACAACTCTTATTTATTTTACTTTATTATTTTTTGGAGGGCAATTAAAGTTAAGTGACTTGCCCAAAGTCACACGGCTAGTAAATGTGTCAAGTGTCTGAGGCCAGATTCGAACTGAGGTCCTCCTGACTCCAGGGCCGGTACTCTATTCACTGTGCCACATAGCCGCCTGTTATTTATTTTCTTAAAAATTTGTAGGTAAGAATGTTGCTTCTGTCTACCTTACATTTGCATAGGGCTTGGTCATTGGTATTATTTTATTTGTTTTCTACAACCACCTCCATTTTCATGCTTGAGAAAACTGAAGCTTAGAGAGGTTAAATATAAGTATTTGAAGTCACAAAATTAGAAAGTAAGCAGAAAAGTCTACATCTATTGTAAAACATGATTTTCCTGATTGGTCAGTTTTATTTTTTTCATTTTCACTTACCACTATTAATGAAAGAGAGGGCACATGGAACAGTAGATAGAGTTGGTCTCAGAGCCAGGAAAAGAGCCCTGCCTCTGACACGGTCTGATTGTGTGACCTTGGATAAGTCACTTAACATCTCATCACTATAGGCCAGAGTATCTCAAATTGTACTACAAGGAGCTCTGAAACTCCCCGTCTTCTTTTGTTTTGTTTTAATGAACTTTATATTATGTGTCAATAGGCATCAACATAATAATTTTAGCGAATTTTACTATGAGATTCTATCAAATTTTTATTTATAATAGTAACAAAAATAGCTAGTATTTACATAGCAGTTAAGGTTTGCAAAGTGATTTGCACATTTCTTTTTTTTCCCTTGTATTTACAACAGCTCTAGGAGGCTGGTGCTATTGATATCTCCATTTTATAGATGAGGAAACTGAAGCAATATAGAGTTTAAGTGACTTGTCATATAGCTAGTAAGTAGCTGAGGCTGGGTTTGAACTTAGCTCCTCCTGACTAAGGCCTAGCACTCTATCCACTGTACCACCTAGCTACCTAAATAGAAGGATTCTAAAATTATAGAAAGTTAATAGGCAATCGCTAAGATTTTAAGCTGAAGACAAGGTGCCAATTTGTACTGGTAAAGGGAATTCCCTTGCAACAGATACAATAATACATCTAATATCAATTTCCTAGTATGAATGAAGCTTAGGCAGTGTGGAGTAGTGAAAAGGGTAATGGACTTAGGGTGAAGACAACTTAGATTAAAACTCAGCAATAGACACTTAATACATGTGACTCTGGTGTGTCTTGGCTTCCTCAGCTATTAAATGAGGGGACTGGATTCCATACTATCCTAGGTCTCTTCTAACACCAAAACTATGATCCTGTGACTTTGCTATATTATGAGATCTTTAAAATTGATCACTAACTTTTCTTGAGTAGATTTTTAAAAATGTATTTCTAAATAGCTTATAAAGAAGCCTCTGGGAATCTAACAGGAATAAACCTTTGTTGTGATCCATTTAGAATTCTTTCATTGTATTATGATTAAAATGGCACCACCCAAGGCAAATGCCAAACACAAATTTGGGATTTCCCTCCAGATACTCCTGGTTAACTTTCTATCACCACTTCCCAGGAAATGCCTTTCTTCTTAGACTTTCCACTTAAAAAAAATTCTCTGTGGTTACCTCTGACCCACTCTTTTCACTGAAGTGGGCTTCTATCTAGTTAGTAGAGGGCACCAATAATTTTCATACAATTTGAAGAAATCTTTAAGACTAAGTAGAGTTTAGGAAAGGTTGTGGTTGTGGCTTGTCCTTTGTTTTCAAAGAGGTCTGTGACATCAGAAAGATGATGCCAAGACTTTCAAGTGAATTGGTTTTAAGTGAGGAAGGACTGTGCAAAGTCACCAGCCTCACTTTCTACTTAGGAACCATCTGGGTCCAGTGGTTGGACATAGATCAAGATGACTAGAGATGGCCCAGGATGCAGTGGGAGACCTTGACCTTTTTAAGCTAAGGTCTTTCAGAGTTCTCAGTTTGACTGAGGCAGTGCTCATTCAGTGATTAGGGCAAATTAACATCTTTAAAATGTTAGGCATACAGCCTTAATGTTACTCAATTGGTTTTGCACAGTTTTGATGTATGAATTGTTTCTTCTTGGTCCTTCTTGGGTCACATAGTCAGTAAGTGTCAGGGACAAGACACAAATCTATTCTTCTGTACTTTGAGATACCTCATTTTCAGGGTTCTTTTGCTTTGGGAGGGCAATGCCCATCCCTCTGACTTCAACTAGGAACTACCTTTCTTGAGGTCATTTGAGTTTAATTCAGTGTCCTCTGGATTCAGTTTGCAGAAGTTTCTTAACTAATCTTGTTCTGGGTTCCCAACTATTTACCACCATTGATTTGAGCCTTAGATCCTGATCAAATCTTTCTGGGTTTCTCATAGTTTTTTCTTCTTTTTTTTTCACTCTTTTTGGGTATACAAGACCTCTAGAAAGACCACAGTTTCTTTACCACTTTCATTATTACTCTCCATTAAAAATCACTACAGTTTCTCTATTGGTTGCCTGTATTTCTGGGTTCTCATTTCTGTGGCATAGTAATTAAAATTCGTATTACCATTACCATTTCCAAACTTGATTACAGATCTATTCCTATTGTTTCAGCCAGTTCCCCAAGTTTTTGTGACGTGTGTGTGTGTGTGTGTGTGTGTGTGTGTGTGTGTGTGTGTGTGAGAAAGAGAGAGAGAGAGAGAGAGGATTCCTCCACCTTCAACATATATGTATCAAATATTATATAACTAAGAGCTGTTTCGTATCATATGAAGATATATTTGAGATTGAAAAAAGCTGCCTTTAAAGTATCTTTAGTATTTTTTACTTTTATGAAATTAATTTAAACACAAAAGGTTTGATTATATTGATTTTTTTTAAATTAAAAGATTTGATACAATCACTCCTTACTATAAATATAGAGGTTGTTTATGAATTATGTAAATTTTTGTAGGGGAGAGGTCAGGGTGCCTTATATGTCCTGAAACAGTACTGAGAAAGTCTTTTTGTAATTAAATATTTTACCCATAGGCAGAATCCAGAAAAAAAAGTTTCATATTTTTTCCCACAAGAGCTCCCAACTTAAAATATAACTTATATAATTTGTAAGCTAACTATTGTAACATCACAGAAATGTTTTCTTCATTACACACCACATATCCACATCTCTAAATGGTGACCTTGATGGGGGCTGCCCAGGAACAGATATGGCACAAGGAATAGGAAGTGCAGGAAGGAAATTGTGTCCATTCAAATCCGGACCTTCAGAGTTAAGTTTCCTTTCTTATACTTGACAGGTGAATAATTGCTATATATTTTCAGCCATCCAGATCATGTTGCCAAATAAGTAATAAGAGCAAAAGCTCCCAGGTTTTTCCGTTTCTATCAGCACCATGTGCTGCCTGATAAAAATATCCTGAAATTCTGAAGCTTAAAAAAGGAAACGATGAATGCAGATATGTTGCCTGTATTATTCACTCCATGACACTCACACCCATTAGCACCAGATCACATGTAGGTCCAATTACAGAGATTTTTGTGACTAAACACTGATATGTATAATGTATTTACTTTGATACAATATTAAATCAACTTTGTGAAAGTGCAGGTGTGTTTGGGTAGCTTTCTAGCCTAACTTGTGAATTTGTTACATTAGCAAAAAATATTTTTGCACCTGGATTTGAGCAGTGATAACAAACTTGCTCAACCTTGGAACAAATTATGACTCCTTTTTAAAATTTTCTGACTTAAAAAAATGTTTTTCCTACTAAGTAATTTTTAGGGGGAAGCCACAATAACAAACAAATGGAATCTGTCTAAATAGCTGTTATAAAACATTTCCTTTTTATGATGATTGTTTGCTCATTGCAACAAGTTAATACTCTTCAAGGAAAAGAAGTGGAAAGCCCGGGAGTTCACTGGTTTGCAGATCCTAAGTCTTCTCCTTAGTAACTGAGGTTTTGATATATCTGCTCATTGCATCTCCTGAACCTTCCTCCTTTTTCTAGTAGCAACTCTTATTTCTCACCCCTTATTCCATTGTTATTTGAAATTTGGAACTTGAAAATGCCAGTTGCCGTAGACCAGCATTTCAAGACAAATTGTCCTCTTTCTATCACCCTCTGAAAATAGCATCCTACATTTAGAAACCTTGAAAGACAGTTTTTAAAAACTGCCTAAAAGCCTGCTTTTCAAAATAATTACTCAGTCACATCTCCCGTTAGTCTCTCATTTCCATCTTTTACAGAATGACCCAGTATTTCCCTTGTGATCTAAAACATATATGATTTTTTTGGGTGGAGGCAAGGCAGTCAGGATTAAGTGACTTGCCAGTTAGTAAGTGTCAAGAGTCTGCGGCCAAATTTGAACTCAGGTCCTCCTGACTCCAGAGCTTGGTATTCTATACATTGTGTCACGTAGCTACCCCTACATAGGACTTACAAAAAGCCTCATATGTTCTCTAAATGTCAAATTTATCATCAAGTAAACAGTCAAAAAATTTTGACATGTTTAAAAATACTGTCGAGTTTTTTTTTTTTGTTTGTTTTACTTTTCTCTTCTGGGAGTATAAAAATGCTTACCCCATCTATAATTTGTTGATAGAGTGAAGTTCTATAAAGTTTACTTGATCACACCAAAAGCTGTATGTAGAACACTCGGTCATATTTTTTTGTTTAAAATGAATAAGAAAAAATGACAAAAGCACATTTAATAACCAATCTGCACACATGAAAAGAGTTTCCTTTCTTCCATGTTGGTATCCATAAATTTCAGCACTACTACTAAACTACTTATGTTGTTGTTTAGTCATTTTTCCATCATGTACAACTCTTTGTGACCCTATTTGGAGCTTTCTTTTCAAAAATACTGGAGTGCTTCGCCATTTCCTTCTCCAGCTCATTTTACAGATGAGAAAACTCAAGCAAATATGATTAAGTGACTTGCCCAGGGTCAGACAGCTAGTAAGTGTCTGAGACAGGATTTGAACTCAGGAAAATGAGTCTTCCTGACTCCAGATCTGGCATTCTATCCACTGTGCCACCCAGCTGCCTATATAGCATTTAAACCATAGCCATTAATAATGATAGAAGATAGGTCTAATTTTTAAATCCACTAGATTGTAATATATTTACAACATCCTAAATGCCCAACTTTGTTGGTTCTTAATGAAACTCTGTCTGCAGTACTAAAAGAAGACCTAAGAAGTTCTTTTTTTCTAGAATATGAAGATTTTTGTTCTTAGCTAATCCCAAATTATAGCATTAATGTTGTCACTGTTGATGAATGAAATTCTGAATTATCTCAAGAAAAAATATAGGAAGCCTGTCTGGAAATAAGAAGGGTGATATAAATTGAGCGAGCTCAGTGAAAGAACATTACAGAACTTACCTGGAGCCCTTGTGGTGTTCAAGTCTACAACGATCACTTCAAAGGACAAATTTTTCTCATTGCAATTTATTTTGTTGTTCCGGTGTTTCAGTTGTGTCTGACACTTTGTAACCCCATTTGGGGTTTACTTGGCAAAGACACTGGAGTGGTTTGCCATTTCCTTTTCCAGTGCATTTTACAGATGAGAAAACTGAGGCAAATAGGGTTAAATAACTTGTCCAGGGTCACACAGCTAGTAAGTGTCTGAGGCCATATTTGAACTCAAGAAGATGAGTCTTCTTGATTCCCAGCCCAGTCCATTCTGTTCACTGCACCGCCTGGCTGCCCCAGTTTGTATGAAACAAACTGAACTCTGAACTATCTTGAATCTTGTATTTTTCACCCTCTTACCATATTCTATAATTTTGTGCATATAAAACCTGGAGGGCCTTACACCTCATCTCTTTGCCCTTGATGCTCCTCTGATTCTCTGGAGAATCTCTCTTGGAACATCTATTTAGGGATTATGCAGGCCAGCCATCTGTCTCTTCATTTCCCACCCAGATGCACTCCTCTGAATTTCTCCACCATACTCCAGCTATCAGCTTCCTAACCTCTCCCCTTATCCTGCTAGTGCCAGTAAAAGTTGAGAAAGTGAACTTTTCCTGTACATTTATAAAGGTCCTCCCAGTGGGGATAACCTATCAATTTCTCATTTCCAGGTTTTCTCACCTTATGGCTTTCATTGGACAGTTTATGCACCTCTTTTGCACCAAAATAAAAAATCTGGAGCAAGCTAATTTTTCTAACTATTCTCATTATCTCCCTTTAGTTCATATATGCCACACTTTGTTATACATAAACAAGATATCTGAGGAAGGGCTTAAACATAAATCTGCCCCATGGAAGCTAAGAATACAAAAGAAACATTCTTCAAATATTGTTCTCAATTTCTAGGGTCGGTACTTGAAAAATCTCAACATCATTAAGAATCTCCTAAGTTAAGAAACAAACACAGGTGTGTCCTAGGTGTGGGAAGGGCATATTCCACATATTAACTGATGTCTTTATCTCATGATGAAAGTTACAGTGGGATAGGCCCTTATCACAGTCCCTGGCACATTAGGTGTTTAATAAAGTTTTATTGATTGGTTAATTGACTAGCTACCCTTAAGATGTTTATAAGAAAGTGATTCTCTTTGTATCCACAATGGAGAGTTGGAAATGTATAGTAGCATTGACCATCTTCCATTAATCAGATGGTTTTATTGTAAAAGGGGAAAGAGAAACATTGTGGGAACTTTGGTCAGCTCTGAAATGAAAGTCAGAGTGACTTTTCTTATTTATGTAGAGGTAAGATTCCTTGATTTTGATAGTGGGTAAAGTCTAGAAATATTTTTATAAAAACTGATTTCTAGATACTAAGTTTACCTTGTTCAAGGAGACAATTGCCTCCTTGGTCTTACATGTGTAGGGAAAAATCCATGGTCTGACATGTGGGAAATCTTCCATTCAGAAGAACATTCATTTGGAACTTGTTTGGCACTTGCCAGATTGTTTCCATTATATGATTAATTAATGATTTTTTCAGTCAGTCATTCAACAAAAATATTTTAAAGTTGTCCCAATTATTGTTCTTGGTGCTGGGGACACAAGAAAGGAAAAAAAATGGTCCCTGCCCTAAAGAACTCACACTGAAATGAGATAGAAAACATTCAAAGAATTATGGACATAAAATATAGAAAGGGGAAGGATGGGTGTGGAGTCATCACTTTGGAGATGGTTAGAAAAGAAATGGTATGAGAAGATAGGATTGGAGCTAAATCTTGAATGAAGCCAGGGAAAGGGAAGTGGGGGGATCCAAAGAAATTAAGAGATGAAGTGTCATGTGTGAGGACCAGCAAGCAGATGTGTAGCTAGTTCATAGATATCAGTCTAGACATTTTTCCTAGGATCAAAGGAAGATAATAAATAGGTCAAATGTTCAGTCCCAAGAGATTCCACCTCATTCATTACATCCCAATACTTATGTAACAGTGACTTGAAAGAAATGATTATTTCTCTCTTATATTAATGACCGATTATTGAATTAGAATTAAGGATTTTCCCCTTTTCCACTTCCTTATTCAAAAATCAGCACCTGTAGGTTATTCAGGCAGCCTTTGAAGTGCAAGACTCTCATTATCAAGACTGATAATGAGAGGGAAATCTCAGATCTGTACAATAGGTAAAGACATTTTAGTTTGGGTGGATTAATGTATTCTGGCCCATTGAGTTTAACTCAGGTATGGGGAAAAGTGGATTTCCCCCTTTTGTCTAGGTTATCCTAGGAAGGCGTTGCACTTATAGATAAGATTCTTTGACCAAGACTGAGTGATCAAAGTCATGTCCCACAGACCCTCATTAGAATACACCCACCTTCCATTATAATATTGATTCTCTCATTAATTGTTAATCAATCACAGTTTATTGCCACCCTCAGCAACACCCACTCTTCCAAGGGCATATAAGTATTGAGTGGGTTCCATGAGGGGCCTTTGGCATTCAAGAGTGTCACTGATCCCTTTTATTAATTATTTGCTATTATGATTAATAAAATGATTAATTACCCAGAAACTATGTCTCTTGATCTTTTTATACATCATGGACTTCTCTGGCCTTCACTACCTAATATGTTATATTTCACTTCTCCTTCTAAGCTCCCTAGCACCTTTAAGGGGTTTGGAGGGTGTCCAGTTTCTGCCATTGACTCAAACCCTGATTATGTTCCCTCATTTTAGGCGTCCCCAGCACCTCAGTTCCATTTAACCACTTAACACTTAGCTTTTATGAAGAAATATTGACTTCAGAGGTATATCCAGAACAAGCTTCTCCCTGACACCTGGAGTCATGATCTCCTTTATATCACCTCCATCTCTGAGGAGTTGAGGGGGGTTTGTTTCACAGCTTAACTCCATTCCTACATAGGATAGACTCACCAAGTTCCAAGTCTAAAGGCCCTCTCTCCCTCCCACCCTAGCTTCTGTTCCAGTACCCCTGGCTTTTCAGGGCTTCCCTGCTGATCTGACAGCATTATCCTTCCTGGAATCCTGGTTCCAAGGTCATCATAGCTCACATTTCCCAACCAGGGACTCTGCTGCCTGCATCTAAAACTGAAAAGGACAAATGAAGTAAGACCACCACCCCACAGGGTCTAAGGAGTTTGAGGATGGTACCCATACCATGGGCAAACAAGACCTTCACCCTGGGATGCCATCAGAGGGATGCTGCGTCCATCAGTGAGGTAGACTTCACGACATAGTCAGGTCCCAATTCAGGCTACTAAAAAAAGGCTGCTTCTACCCACATGGCAGAGGGGCAGAGAATGTATTCTCCCAGAAGCAGGTCCTTCGCATCATTCACATGTGTGTCTCCACCTTAGGTGATCTAGGCATGCCCTACTAACCCTTACAATTAAAGCAAAATATGGTTGTCTTTAAAGTTAACATCAATGCTCACAGATACTGGGATTTGTCTACAGCTGTAGCATAAGAAATGACAAGCAGACTGATGTAAGCTTCCAAGGGAGCCCCACTTCACTCCAATTAATTAAGTAAACTATAGGCAGCTTATTTAACCATTAGGTAACATTCTAAATTTTTCTAGTTCTTATTAACTTTCCTTTCTTCATTTTCTTAGAATGACACTACTTTTTCATCGTACCAAACAAATGTCCTTAATGAAACACATGTAGAAGTTAACATTTCCATTTAATGGGAAGGAAGTGTTAGCATTCAGATAACTTTGGGTATTATATTTAAACCAGCTAATGTCTAGGTGTATGCATTTTATAAAATCCACTTAACCTTTTTATCATACTTAATCTGAAATGTTTTCTTTTAAATCTAAGTCAATTTTTCTAAATATTTCCCTCATAAAACCTCTAAAAACCTATGCACTTCTGTTTTCTATTTATACTTAGTCTAAAAATACATGATTTCAATTTGTTTTTAGACTGAAAGCATTTTAGCAACCTGAGCTATGTTTTAGTTAACTCATCATCTAAAAAGTAACTTTTTTTGTTTTTTTCTTGGTATTAGAGAATCAAGTTGAAACTAGTAATTTGGGGCTATAATTAGTTAATTCCTGTTCCAAACTTAATTATACCTTTAATTATTTTCTCAAGGTATCTTGTACAGTTTGCCCAAACTAAATCAGTACTGGAGTATACACACTACAAACATTTGTCCAAGCCTTTAATATTATGCCTGCCTCATGGTCTTGGTATCATTTCCAAGTGACTGCAGAGCTTTTAAAATTTCAGTCACAATGCTTGAAACTCAAACATAGTATTAGCATCTTATAAACAATTAAAACAGAAAACAGAACCTCTTTCCAGCAGTTTGATCACCTTAGCTCTGTTGAATGAATGTTAAAATTATCAACATGGGAAGAATATTCTTTGCTCAGTTTTGTCATTTCATGCTGGTTGTATTGAAAACCCCAGCACAGAGGATTTCACAGTTACAAAGGTGAGACAGTGTTGTCCATCATTTATTCTCTACACCTAGATCAGCTCTGCTATAGATAATAATTGTGTCTAATAAACTATCAAATCCAAAGTATATTTCACTTTAACTTGGTCAGTTCTAAAGTGGCTCTATAATTCCGAGATGGCAGCTTCACAGAAGCTAAGCTTGAAAATCATGTGCAGCCCCCAACTCCCCGGAGAAAAATTGCTTTTTAGTAACAATCACCTATCCCAAACAGTTTCAGTCTAATAGGGAGAAGTTTTCCTGTGGATCATTTTTTTTTATCCATTCAGTTTTCTAAATCTCCAATAGCTTGCAAAAAACCTTGCAATTCAGACAGACTCAACTATTAAGTTAAAATATTTCTTGTAGTCTGTGTACTCTATTTCTTTTTTTTTCTGTTTCCAAATCACATTTCGTGGATTTTAATTGTATTGCTAGTTCTAACTTTCCTTTCCCCCCTGTTTCTGTCTCTCTTTTAATATAGGATATTTTCTTCATATTGGACTAATTTGTTCATTGACCTTTTTTTCTTTTTGTCCATTACCCATTTTCTTTAACCATCCCATTATTAGGTGCTAGATACAACTGGGTCCATACAAAATTCCTTCAATTTGCCAAATAATTGAATTCACCCTAATTGTTTATATTTACTGGTTCATAGGAAGTTGAATCTTTTCCCACTAAAAATTAAACATTAATTTTATATACACACATATACATATGTATATAGTTTATATATGTATATATGCATATATATACTTTATTTACTTTATATATGTATATTGGTATGTATTTTGCATGTATCTGTATGTATATAGATATGTGTGGATATATATAGTTCTCTCTCAGTATCAACTATCAGGAAGGAGGGTTTAACTTATTCAACAAGTATTTATTACATTTCTACTCTGTCAATTCAAAAAATGTCTGAAATGATCCCTTTTTATAATGAGTTTACATTCTAATAAGTGGGGAAGCAAGCACATATAAAAATATATACTTCATGAATATATGTAAATATAAAGTAAATGAGTACAAATCTATACAAAGCAATAAAATACAAGGTAGTTTAAGATGGAGAGCACTTGCCTTTGGGGGCACCAAGAAAGACTAAGTTGCCTCTTAAGGGAAGAGATGGGCCTCTGTGAGGCTGAGGTAAGGAGGGAATGTATTCAAGGGATGGGGGAGAGTCAGTACGAAGGCAGAGACACTAGAGATGGAATATTCTTATGTGTGAGGAAGAGAGAAAAGGATAATTTGATGAAATCCCAGTGAGATGAGGAGTAAAGTCCAATACAATTGGAAAGGGAGGTTGGGATCAAGTTATAAAGGGTTTTAAAAGCTAAACAGAAGAGTTTATATATGATATCTAGTATCTAGGATACTAGAGGCAGTACTCTACAGTTGGTTGAGAACTTCAGAGAGGGAAAGGGAAAGGGAGAGGGAGAAGAAGAGGGGGAGAGAGAGAGAGAGAGAGAATATAAAGGGAAAAGATTATCTACATAAAATTCCTCAATTTCCAATTTAACTATCTAATGAATCCAGCTAGGGGGCAGCTAGGTGGGGCAGTGGACAGAGTGCTTTGAGTCAGTAAGATTCATCCTCCTGAGTTCAAATCTGGCCTCAGACACTGATTAGCTTACTTAAAACTCTTTTGGCCCAAATGACAACCATCCCAGTGTCTTTTCCAACAAAACTTCAAGTAGGTTCATGAAGAGTTGGGCACAACTGATATGACTGAACAGGAAAAGTAAATCCTGAGATAAACTCAGGTTTTGTTTTTTTCTTTACAATTTGCATGATCTCTTCCTGAACTGACCAAATCAAGGAAAAGTTCTCTGCTCAAATTGGGAAAGTTCCTACATTCTTTTAAAAAATTATTCCAATATTTACCCTTTCTCTTACTTAAGGTTTAATCATGTATACCTGAAACGCGAAAGAAAAAAACAAGCACCTGTTGGCAATATACAATAGGTGGTCAAATTTTTCTGGGCTCCAATCCAACTTCAATTTTTGCAAGGTCCCAGCACTAATTGTTCAATATAGATCCCCCTCCCCCATTTAATTTTTTGTTTTGTTTTGTTTTCCATTCCATATCAAATGAAACTGGCCAGATCATTTGATGTTCCTGTGGCTAATTTTAAAAAACTCTTTTGTAGAGCTATCCAAGATGAAAGAATTAGCTTAATCGTCATTCAACCAGTGGAATACACGTTAGTTACAAATCATTTTAAATGCCCTAAGAGCAGGCAAGCTGAGAAAACACACTTTTTATTCTGGAACATAGTTCACACAAGAGGCAGGGTTGGAATCCATGGCTCTGTCATCCAGGACAGTATATGCATAACACAAATTAGACACTGCTGAACTTATCTAGAACCAAAGCAAACCAGCTTATAGATGTGACAAACACACACACACACACACACACACACACACACACACACGTCAGGACCAGAAAGAAGGGGGGGGGGGTAAAGTTCCCAGAAGAAATTAAAAGAAACCAGATATCTCCCCCACAGCTGGGGGATAATTAGTGAGAGCCCTTCCCCACAGCTGGGAGATATTAAAAAGAAGCCTTCCCCACAGCTGGAGAATTATTAGAAAGAGTCGCTACCACAATTCCTAAGCAGCTCACAGTGTGTAACTTGGATAAAGACAGGGAAAGCTAAGCACTCACCTTTAAGATCCCTTTCAGAAAAATTCGTTGTAAAAGTCATATTTTTATTTCTCCTCTCCTCCCCCCCCCCACCCCTAGGCAGGCAATGTATATTGCCTGCCTAGAAAGGAAATCAGCCTTCACAGAGCCCTTAATTAGAGATTTCAAGTGGTCTACAAGGTAAAGCCCAGGGATATCAATGAGAGAAGACCTCCCAGGCAGGCTTACCTGAGTCAGAAAGCCATGCCCAATCTAGGGTACTACATGAAAATAATAAAGTTAACAAATTAATTTGGCACTCTGCATTTTCCAGGTTTAGCCAAAGCATTTTTATGGATATAGAAAGAGGTCTCCTCATCATTTTCTCCCCTAAAATAGAGTCTGGTTGGCCAATAAATAATTCCATAATTGGGTTGAGGAGACAAAGAGCTAATTGAGGCAGTACAGAGGTGAAAGGTAAATAGGGGAAAGTGGTCATGAAATTAAAAGAGAAAGAAGTACAAAATTAGGAGACTTATAGAAAAATGGTTAGTGGGACAGGATGACCAAGTTGTTATTAGAACTTCCTAAGAGCACATGATGCAAGGCGGTCAAGTGTTTTCCATTATCCTACCTAGAGTGAGCAATCCTCCCATAGTAACACATTTCCCCATAATTTATTTACTCTAGGCTTGTCCATCTTCTTATATTGAAAGAATTGTCAAGTGTTATTGCACCTCTCTTTGAAAGATCATGGAAAATGGGAAAGGTAACACATGATAGAAGAGGGACAGATGTCTTCATTTTCCAAAATACAACCACAACAAAAAAGCAGCAAGCTCTAAGCTGTAGATCTAACCTAGGTTTAACTTCTATTCCTGGAGACATTCTCAAATGGATCATTAAAAAGATGATTAGCTAACACTTCGAAAGAAATTGATGAATACAAAGATCCAGTCTGGATTTATAAAGAAAAGGTCATGCCAGACTTGCCTCATATCCTTTTCTGACAGGATTACCGAACTACTGGATGAAGGGACTATGGCTGGTAAGTTACTTGGGTCTAAGTCATATTATCGGTTGAAGGAAATGGTCCTGTTTTACCTTAAAGAAGAGTAGACTTAAACGGACATTATAGTGGTTTTTAAATATGTAAAAGGCAAGTATGTGGAAAAATTAGACATTAATTTAGTATTGGTGGAGTTGTGAACTGATCCACCCATTTTGGAGAGCAATCTGGAATTATGTCCAAAGAGTTATTAAAATGCCTATAGCTTTTGATGCAGCAATACCACTACTTGGTCTATTTCCAAAGATGATTAGGGAAAAAAAGAACAAACATATTGTTTAGAATGTTTATAGCAGTTCTTTGTGTTGGCAAAGAACTGGAAATTGTGAGGATGTTTGTCAATTGGGGAAGATAAATAAGTTGTGGTTATATTATTATGATGGAATATTACTGTGCTATAAGAAATTATGATATTGATGATCTTAGAAAAACTCTCAGGAAATGCAAGTAGACTTGCATGAAATAATGTAGAATGAAATGATGAGAAGAACCAAGAGAACATTATATACAGTAACAACAATATAGTTTAAGGATGACTTTGAGTGAATAAGTCATTTTATCTATTATAAATACCCAAATTAACTATAAAGAACATATGAAGATGCTATCTGTATCCAGAGAAAGAACTGGTAAATAGAAACATGTATAGAATATTATATATATATATATATATATATGTGTGTGTGTATGTGTGTGTGTGTGTATATATATACATACATATATATATATATATATATATAATATAGCACCAATGCAATATTTACAGTGCCCATGATCATGATAGAGAACATGACTATAAGTATCTCCTGGTGTTCAATTGCAAAAACTCACCAGAGAGAGGATAAAGTTAAAGGTTTTATTTAGACACCAGAAAAAAGAATCCCCAAAACAGTAAGCCAACCAGAGATATTCAGAGGCAATAATAATGCTGAGAGCCACAGCATCCTTTAGCCTTCCCACAAACCAATGCAATCTCAATATCTATTCAGGAGCCTATCTGACTCGTTGCCTAAGCTCCTCTCTCTCCAACTATCAGACTCTATACCAGCTTCTTCTGTGAGTTCTGCAAACTCCTCAGCAAACTCCTCCCACTACAGGCTCCATGTGACCACATTCAGCCTATCTGGGGCAGAGATTATCTTCACAGCAGGGAAGCTTCCTGTGGGCTCTAGGTGAGGAGTTTATTTTCACAGCAGGAGAGGTTCAAACTCCTCCCTAGTCTATTAAGGGGCAGGGAAGATCCTCAAATTCCCATTTCCATTACATTTGGCCCCAAGATCTTTCATGTCCCTTATATAGCAAAAATAACTTAACAATAAATGAGAGTTTATGAATAACTAGTGGAAAAACTGGTATCAACAGAACCTTCCAACAATATAACAGTGATAATAGAAAAACTTTTCACGTAGAACAATAGCTTAGGGTGGGGGCTTGGGTGCAAGCACCCCATCCTCACCCCCTCAAACGAATGGGGCTCAAAATCTTGGGGTAAGGGCCAAAGGTCTCTTCTCCAAAACTACTTCAAGCTGAAATTGGACATAGAGCTGTCCCTGCCCCCAAGAGGTCCCATGCAAAAGCTCCATTCTTTAGCTGTTATCTGGAGCTTGGTTAATGCCAGGTCCAGAAGTGGCACATCACAGTGTATAGGTCAGAAGACCACTCACCCAAAATAACTCAGAGGCTTCTCAACGTAGAAGCAAAAACTTTTATTACTATCTTTCTCAGGAAAGGGTGTCCGCAAATCCAACAAGAAAGTCAAAAGGGAGGAGAGCACTACAGAAGGCAAAAGCAAGATTATAAAGCCCTAAGGTGGGAATTCCACACCCTCTCCACTATCCCACCTTACCATTGTTTGTAAGGCAAGCTCACAGTCTTCTTATTAATGCCAACCAATTGGCACAAAGCCCTCTCCATTCATTAACCTAATTATTACTGATGAGGCTCTAATTTTGTTAGATAACATACATAAAAATGCGGTCCACTACACAAGCACAATAACAACCTCAGAATACTGAACCCCCTTCAGTCCAACCTAGATGTGTCCTTATCTGGGCCCAAGTGTTCCAAGGCTTATGTCTGCTTTCTGATTGGTCAAATCCACCTGCTGCTGCCAGCTCCTTTTATTCTACATTATTTCATTTTTAGTATTATCTAGGAGTTCTCTGGGAACTGGGAATTCAACTTCTTCCCAAGGCTACTGCCTCAACTGTTCCCAAGGCTACTGTCTGGTACTTTTTATCAGTAGTCTTGTTTCAGCAATTCTATCAAAACTTAACCCTCTGCTACCTCTTACACTACCATTCCTTCCCCCAAACTAGAAACACCTCTAATTTGGTCTCAATAGTTAATCCAATCAATTGTATTAATACTCAATAGCTCTTACATTACCTTGAAATACACAATGACCTACATATATATGGGGAAACGATATTGAACTTAGTTACAAAATATAAGGAAGTAATAAGAATGTACATAGGATGTTCAGAATGGGGAAATTTCACTGCAATTTATCCCTCACAACAGTCATGGACAGGGGATAACATCTGGCTTAAGTAATCAGGTATCTGCAGGGGGAGGGTACCAATCTTGCAGAAAACAAATCTCACAAACAAGTTCAACAGACAAAAAGCCAAAAAGAGACAAATATAGTCAGCCATACTTCTAGAGTCTGTGGACTTACTATCATAACCTCATTCACAGAGGAATGTATGACACTGTCCTCCTTGCTCTATTCCAATGGCTTGATATACAAGTTCAGCACATTGACTACTTGCTTCCACCTATCCCAGCCCTTTCTTTAGTCTGAGTTCCCCTGAAGCTGTGACAAACTTGGATACAATGGTTCAGGAGCATCTGTAGGGGCAGCCCATACTTTTCTATTTCGTCTGACATTAAGCCCCTTACCACAGTACATTTTATATAGTTCATGAGATGGAAGATCACCATTTTTTCTAAAATCAACCCCTGCTCTCAATAGAGCAGTAGACAATTCTTTTCTTGGCAATCTATTCTGACTTTGGATCCGCTGGCCATTTGCTCTTCTCTCTCAAGGAAATTTATAATTTTCCCATTCTCCTAAGTCACTTAGGTATGAAATCTTACCCAGCACCTCTGAAAGAGGGTTTCCTATTTCACCGATGAGTAGAATCAGAAGTAGGGGCTTATAAGCAGGAGGAGCTGTCTTCACCATAATATTTCTATGAAGAACTGCTAAGGGGAGTTCATGATACGTATCTGCATCTCCAACCATGGTAGCAGTTTTCTTTACTTCTTTCAACTTTCTCATGCAAGCTCTGAGTACCAGGGTCTGTCTCCACTAGGCCATATAGAAGCAGTGGGATGCATTCTATTGCATCCATTAGCAGCTAAAGCTAACAGATTGGTTGTATTGTTACATCCTGCCAAATGAAAATCTCTAAAAGCTTGGTGGACAAAAGAATTCTGGCAAATACTTATAAATTTCAAGAAGTCCACTTTATCACTACCCCAGCAGCTCCTTCATTACCGATTCTTACCATCCAGGACACTAAGGATTCTCTCATTCTTTGGGTGAATCTGCTCAAAATATCAGTAATCTCCTGTTGACTAAAATCCTCAAGTATCTCCTTAAACATTGCTTGTCCTTCCTGACTCTCCTGTCTTCTTTTCAGTATGGGGCAAGCTTCTGCCCTTTTAGAAGCTTCACTCTGAAACAATGTATCTCTTCAGAGTGTATCATTCTGTACAATGCATGCACTTTCTAGGGAGTCATTGTCATAGCAACTAGGCTCAGACGCTACCAAAGCTGTATGAACTTTACTCCTGTGACTTTTTTTGCTTCTTTTTCTGAGCCAAATTTACAACAGCTCTCTCTTCTTCCAACTGAGACTCAGCTTTCCCTTCTAAAGGAGGTCTTGAATTCTAGCACTTAGCCAACTCTCGTAACAGCTTGTCTCTGGGAGGCTTTTCCACACAATATGATAGTCTGTCAGCAAAACCCAGCCTCTTCTACTCACTGCCTCCAGCTCTCTCCCAGGTTTTATTGGTATTCTTTGCAAACATGTTTCTGAATCTCTAGGTTCTCCCTGCTGCAGCCTCTGTTCCCAGTTTTCACAGAGCCCTGTACTTTTAGACCACTCTCTTACTAAGGAGGCATAAGGCAAATCCTTCCATCCTGGGATAGCCGTTTCTTCTTCAAAAACCCTTTCTCCATCCAACTAGAGGTCTGATATTTTGCGATCCCATTCTTGCAGCCAAAGGTAGCACCGATGCAATAGTTACAGTGCCCACAATCACAATAGAGACAATCACATGGTGTTCAACTGCAAAATATGTCAGACTCCCCAGATAAAGGATAAAGCTGAAGGATTTAGACACCAGAAAACCAAATCCCAAAACCAGTAAGTCGAAGTACCAAAGATATATGAAAACCATAATAATGCTGAGAGCCACAGCATCCTTTAGCCTTCCCACAAATTAATATGTGATCAATATTTACTCATGAGACTATCTGACTCCTTTTTCTAAGCTCCTCTGTCTCCAACTGTCAGACTCACTCTCTACCAGCTTCTTTGTGGGTTTTGCTTCTCCTCAGCAAACTTCTCCCACCACAGGCTCCATGTGACCACATTCAGTGTATCAGGGATCAGAGTTTATTTTCACAGTAGGGGAGGTTCAAACTCCCCCCTAGGTCTATTAAGGAGCAAAGAAGATCTTCAAATTTCCATTCCCATTACAAATATATGCATATATATGTATATATGTGTATGCATATATATGTATATATGTGTATGCATATATGTGTATATACATATATGTATGTATATATACCTATATTTGAGACTATATGGGGGGAGGAAGACATTTACATGATAATTTTATTATATATTAAATTATATATTATATATTAAAAAGGAATAGCAAGCTGTACATAATACATTTATAATTTCATCCTATATACATAATAAACATAATATCTTTACAATTACATTTCATGCAATCATTTTGTTTTTCTATACTAATGTTATGGAAATGTTTGTTTCATTCCCTAAATTAAAAAAAAAATGTAAAAGGCTTTCATATGGAAGTGAGGCGCTACTTGTTCTATTTGTCTCCAGAGGTTAAAACCAGAAGTAACCAGTGGGAGTTGCAAAAAGTCCATCTGAGGTTCTGTGATAGTCAGGAAAACACTTCCTAACAATGAAATATGGCCAAGAATAGAATGGATTCTCCCTCTTTGCCTCTTTGAGGCAGACAGACTTAGAAGACTGCTTGCCAGGTGTTGGATAGTGAGTATTCCTTTTAATGTATGAGCTTGAGTAGACTGATTATGGGGTTCCTTCCAACTTTTAAATTCTGTGATTCTGTGTGACCTTAACTAACAGTGACATCAGTGTCTCTAGAAGTAACCAAAGATAGGTTGGTCCTGCTTCCACAGATATCTTTAATAGAGGTTGCTTTTATGATTCAGCCATTTCTGTTGTGTCTCTTTGTGACCCCTCACGAGGTTTTCTTGGCAAAGATTCTGGAGTCGTTTGTCTTTTCCTTCTCAAGCTCATTTTACAGATGAGGAAACTGAGGCAAACAGGGTTAAGTGAATTGTCCAGGGTCACACAACTAGTAAGTATCTGAGGCTGAATTTGAACCCAGGTAGATAAGTCTTCCTGACTCTAGGCTTGGTACTCTTATCTGCCTTAATTGCTTTACTGAATATTTACAATGTTTATAATTTACAAACTACATGGAATGAAATGTATTCAAAATGTAAAGACCTAATGGAAGAAATCGTGACTGTGGGAACAGAACAAGGTGTAGGTCATGACTATCATCCTTTCTGCTAGTGGAGCCATCCCAAAAACTGAGTTTGCAGAAAATGAGCTTATTTCCAATACTCTTATTCAGTTATATATACATACACACCTCACAATGAGCTTGTGAGATGTGTATGTGTATATAACATTTTTTAAATTTTATTTTCATTTTATTCCTGTTTTACATATAAGGAAAGAGAGTCATTTAACTTGCCCAGAATAGGATAAGTGTTAGAGCCAGGATTTGAAAACAGGTCTCTGCTGACTCAAAAGCCAACATTCTTTCCACTATGCAGGGTACCTTCAACTTCTGCCTCTCCACGGACTATCTGCTTACCAGCTTCTTCTGGTGTCATTAGTAATCCTCCTCCTCCTCCTCCTCCTCCTCCTCCTCCTCCTCCTCCTCCTCCTCCTCCTCCTCCTCCTCATCATCATCATCATCTTCTTCTTCTTCTTCTCCCTCCTCCTACTAGATCCTTAGGATCTAGCATTTGTACAATGCTTTAAAGTTTACAAAGCACTTCATACATATTATCTCATTTGATCCTAATTGAAGCACAATTTTTCACAGTCTTCCATTTCACTATTGTCCCTTGCTAGTTCCTGAGGTTAAGATTGATTTCAGGGTGGAGGGGACATGGGTGGAGCCAAGATGGCAGCTTACAAGCAGGAAAACTCCATGCACTTCCCTCATAACCACCTCAAATAACTATAAAATATGACTCTAGACAAACTTTAGAGCTACAGAACCCACAAAGGGACAGAGAAACAAATCTCTCACTGAAGGCACCTGGTAGGGCGACAAGACAGGTACATCTCAGCAAGCTGGGAGAAGAGCCCAAAAGCTCATGAACCTATGGTTTTAGCCTCAGGGAAGCCACAACCAACAGCAGCGGGAGTGGACTTCAGGAGAGTGGATTACAAGCAGTGGTGGTGTTTTCCAGAATTATCAACCCATAAATGCCAAAAGACAAAGTAAAAAGTCAGTGTGGAACTCTGTTGGAATTGGGGGGACAAAGCTTGGTCCAGCCCCTGCCCCCAGGGTGAGAAGTGGCTGAGGCACTGCAGCCCTGCAACCACCTCCTCATGGCTGCTTCAGAGCTTCTGGCCTACAGATTGTAGGGGGACCAAGCAACCATTCAGTGGGTAATCACACTTGCTTTAACCTGCTTGGATATGGATCTTGGGTAGAAGTCCTGGGGTGTGTGACCAGTGATCCAGAGCTTGTGGGGGCTGTAGAGACTACTAGCTCTGGCAGCAGAGAAAACCCCCACTATTTTAGACAAAGCTCTCCTCTCTGGAAGCAGAGTTCTACTGTGGCAAAGAGCTCAAAAGTCAAATAATTGAGTGGCAACATGAGCAAACAAAGCAAGCACAGCAATAAAAACTTAGATTATTTTTTGGGGGAGAAAAATGATCAAAACATGGAACAGGAGGAAGACAGTGAAGTCAGAGCTCCTGCACCAAAAGCTTCCAAGAAAAATATGAATTGGTTACAGTCTATGGAGGAGCTCAAGAAGGATTTTGAAAATCAAGTAAGAGAAGTGGAGGAAAAAATTAGGAAGAAAAATGAGAATGATGCAAGAAAATCATGAAAAGAGAGTCAACAACATGACTGAAGAAAATAACACCTTAAAAATAGACTAACTCAAATGGCAAAAGAGGCCCAAAAAGCCAATGAGGAGAATGCCTTAAAAAGCTGAATTTGCCAGATGGGAAAAGAATCTCAAAAACTCACTGAAGAGAATAATTACATCAGAATTAGATTGGAGCAAATGGAAGCTAATAACTTTATGAGAAATCAAGATACTATTAAACAGATCCAAACAAATGAAAAAAATAGGAGGCAATGTGAAATATCTCATTGGAAAAACCACTGACCTGGAAAATAGATCCAGGAGCGATCACTTAAAAATTATTGGACTACTTGAAAGCCATGATTAAAAAAAGAACCTAGAAATCATCCTTCAAGAAATTCACAAGGAAAATTGCCCTGATATTTTAGAACCAGAGGGCAAAATAGACATAGAAATTCACCTATCACCTCTTGAAAAATATCCTCAAAAGAAAACTCCTAGGAATATTGTAGCCAGGTTACAGAGTTCCAAGATCAAGGAGAAATATTGCAAGCAGCCAAGAAGAAACAATTTGAATATTGTGAAAATGCAATCAGGATAACACAGGATCTAGCAGCTTCTACCCTGAGGTATCAAAAGGCTTGGAATATAATATTCTGGAGGTCAAAGGAGCTAACATTCAAACCAAGACTCATCTACTCAGCAATACTGAGTATTATGTTTCCAGGGAAAATATGGTCATTAGTGAAATAGAGGATTTTCAAGTATTCTTGATGAAAAAAACAAAGTTGAAGAGAAAATTTGGCATTCAAATACAAGAAGCAAGAGAGGCATGAGAAGGTAAACAGAGAAAAGAAATTATAAGCAACTTAGCAAAGTTGAACTATTTACATGCCAACATGGAAAAATGATGATTGTAATTTATGAAACTTTTCTTAGTATGAGGATAGTTGAAGGGAATACAAATGTGTGTGTGTGTGTATACACACATACATACATATATATGTCTATATAGGAGGGTATATGTTCATATGAATATATATATATATATATATATGTGAGTGTGTGTATATATGTGTACAGGTATACATAGACAGAGGGCACAGGACCAATTGAATAGGAGGGGATGATATTTAAAAAATAAAATTAAGAGTTGAGAGAGGAATATAATGAGAGGAGATATGGAGAGAGAGAATAGGGTAAATTATCTCATAAAAGAGGTAAGGGAAAACTTACAATGGGATGGGGGGAAGAACAAGAAGGGAAAAGGGAATGGGTCAACATTACTCTCATTGAATTTGGCTTAAGGAGCTAAATTTACTCACTAAATTGGGTATCTTGCCCTACAGGGAAGTAGAGAGGAAGAGAATAAGAGGGGGGATTATAGAAGGGAGGGTAGATTGGGGACAGAGGGTAGTTAGAAGCACACACTTTTGAAAAGGGACAGGTTCAAAGTAGAAAATAGAACAAGTCGGGGGGGCAGGATAGGAAGGAGGGAAATATAGTAAGTCTTTCACAATATATCCACTATGGAAATGTTTTGCATAACTATACATTTACAACTTATATTGAATTGCTTATCTTCCCAGTAAGGGTAGGTGATGAGGGAAGAAGGGAAAGAATCTGGAATTCAAAGTTTCAAATCAAGTATTTAAAAAAATTATTATCATTATTATTTTTACATGCACCTGGGAAATAAGATATACAGGCACTGGAGTATGGAGCTGCATATTGCCCTGCTGGAATGTCAGGGGGGAATGGGGCAGGATATAGTAGAGAGCAGATTGGGGGAGGGGGTATTCAGTGGGATCACTGTTTTGGGGTGGTGGGTAGGGGACATACGGGAAGAAAATTTGTAACTCAAAATCTTGTGGAAATGAATATTGCAAACTAAAAAGAAACATAAAATTATTTTTTAAATGTAATAAAAATTAAATATAATATAATAAAGTGAGGGAGTTGGACCAGATGATCCCTCCCAACCCTGCTGCCAAAAAAGATTGCTGTCTGGGGTAGGGGTGTGGGGGGCAAAGGATGGATAGTTATTTAAACCTGTTGCTAAAGCCCTAATCCACTATATTCTCTAGCAGATCAAACTGGTGTGTTCCTTGAAATCTTAAGTAATTTACATAAGAAATCTTAAGTAAAAGGCATTTAATGAAAACATAATGGCAAGGACACTCCCCTTCCCCAAAGTCTACCCCAGGGACTGCTATATCTGTTCCCTATCAACAGGCTACTGGCCAATGAGAGCCTAATTTATAAAGTATGTACAATAAACCCTGCCAGGTATCAACCTACATGGAGGCTTGTTAAGACTAGTCAGGGGAAATATCTTCTGTAAAATAGTGGTTTCCTTATCTTCACTGCTCCTTTATTTGTTTATTTACTTGTTTTTGCTTTTAAATGGACCTAAATTGTTTACTTTATTGTGAGATCCTCACAGACTGCAGGTACAGTGGGATAAGGTTTTCCTGTTCTAGAGTAATCAACACCATACTTTTGTTATGAGCCTCACATTTGTTTTAGGGCTGACCTAATCCTGTCCTCTTTTTTTCTTGAATTGAGTCAGCTTATCTTTTATTTGTTGTGACTGGAATGCAATTGGGTTATACATATTGTTACAGGGTTAATTATTGGTTAATTTTTATTGGTTAATTATTGGTTAATTTTGGTGTACCCTCTCTAGAAGAGGATGCCTGAAAGTATCATATAGATCTCCAGTTAAATTCCCTGCTTCATGAATTCTTGGAGAAAATTCCCAAACCATTTTTGGGGAGATAGAAGGTTTTACAGTCTAAGAAAGATACTGAAATCTTGCCAGGCGCCCAGAGGCAGATTAATATAATAAAATTAGTCATTCATTATAGTGCTAGAGTAGGAAGGGACCTTTAGATAAAGAGGGATATATTGAGTCCCTCCAATAATGTTCATTTTTCTTTATCTTTTCAGTTGAAGCTTTGGAAAACTACCATTTTATGGGAGTATTTTTATCTGTAATGTATTTTTTTATATTCTTGAACTGGAACTGTGAGATTATTGGCTAAAGAATGAAAATTCTAAAGTACAAAAAACAAAAAACAAAAACAATTATATTTGATTGATGTAGTCACTAGCAGTTCCCTATGCCAGGAGTGTATTCATCTGATCTCTTTTGATATAATCAAGTGATGAGCAAATTAACTAGGACAAAGTAAACTAATTTCATATATTGGCATAAAGTAAAACTTACAACTTCTTACACTTATTTTAAAAAAAAACTTTAATATTCAACATGCCATCCTTTTGTTCCAGTCATTTATTTTATATGATTCGTAAATTTTTAGAATTGGAAGTGACCTTAAGAGATCACTGAAGATTCTTATTTTTCATATGAGGACACTGAGGCCATAATAGTTAAGTGACTTGTCAGGGTCACACAGCTAGGCAATGTATTAGACAGGATTTTGAATCTGGGTCTTCCTGACTCCATACCCAGGGGTCTAAGCCACTACAGTGTTCCCCCTTTGGTATTTTGTTCCCAAGATATCGAGACATTTTATTTTTTTTTTAATTTTTCATGACAAAACCATAACTTTATCACATTAAGCACACCTGTGATTAACAATCCATTTTCCAAACTTAGCCTTGATTATAGTCCATACATTTTCAAAGGGATCTGAATTAGTTTTGTTCAAAGGCCACTTAAGTAAGTTTATCTTTATGCTTTGGATATTTTTTTTAATCTTTTACATATGTCATAATGCAAGGTTGAATTCTCTTCTGTCTCCATTTGGGAATTTTTCAGAGTTCATCATTCATTCAGTAAAAACATGACTTTCAGGTCTACTACAAGTAGAAAAAATTCCAAACCATTTTCAAGGAGATAGAAGGTTTTAGAATCTAAGAAAGATACTGAAATCTTACAGTAATTTCTGGACTTCTTCTGTTAATGGTTTTGGCATAGCCATGAAGAGAAAAATGAATCTTATAAGTAAAAGTTCCCTTTTTCCTATTCTTTCATATTCTGGTCTTTGTTTTGCCTTACCTATAACAAGTATTTTTTTTTTTCATTTTTGGAGGGCAGAGGCAGGGCAATTGGGGTTAAGTGACTTGCCCAAGCTCACACAGCTAGTTTTTGTGTTAAATGTCTGAGGCCGGATTTGAACTCAGGTCCTTCTGACTCTGGGGCAGGTGCTCTATTCACTGTGCCACCTAGCTGCCCCAAGTATTTTTTATAGCAAAAGTGAGCAGCAACTGTTGTTTTTAACTGATCCTTTTGTTGTCTTTCTAACTTCAAAAAGTTCATGTCACACCATGGAGGAATCTGTAACTTCTCTAACTTCCAGGCCCCTCTAAATATTCTGGTTTATTTTCTAAGGATAAATTGGACTACTTCATAGCAGCAGTTTTGAATTTCTTGAGTTTGTCTGTCATTTTTAATGGAACTTTCCTTTGCATTTCATTGTGACTGATCATATTACATTCTTAGCTTAAACATATTTGAAATCCTTTAAGTCCTTATACCAAAACTTCTGCAATATCTCTATAAGTCATTGAAGTGTGCTCTTAAAGGCTATGGCTACTACATGTTTTCTTAGAGTAGTATTCATTTTTAAAACCCAAAGAACTTAAAACACAATATAAGAGAAAAATGAAATACATGTGTATGGAATGAAAATCTATAATTCAATTGACTGAAAATTAAACGTGGAGAAAGAGCTCAATTCAGTTTCATCTGGTTAAAGTCAGATTTCTGAGTTAGCCTCATGTCAACATGAGTAACATGGGGTTACAATAATTAGCTATTTTAAATCTCAGGGAAATATAGTGGCCCCTCAGGTCTACAGATTTCCCTCCTCTACTCACTCTGCTTTGAGAAAAAAATTAAGGAAAATTCTCAACATTTAGACAAAGATCTTACTCTCCACTTTAATTTATATTTAACTCTAGCTAACACTCAACTTTTTAAGATTAAGAGGAGATTCAATTTATTGGAAATATTTGGGTAAAGAAATATCTGTTAAAAGACAGAGGAGGCAGAACCAAGATGGCAAAGAAAAGGTAGAGGCTCTCCTGAGTTCTCCCTAAAACCCCTCCATACACCTTTCAGTAATGCCCTACAACAAATTCTGGAAGGGCAGAACACACAAAAGAACAGGGTGAAATAATTTTCCAACCAAAGACACTGTAGAAGATCAGCAGGAATAGGTCTATCACATATGGGTGAGAGTGAAACACAGTCCAACCCAGACCACACCAGCACAGACCTACCTGAGCAAACCAGGAGCAGACCTTGGGAGACATTGAACCAACACCAGCAGTGACTGCTTCTGGAGCTGTCAGCCCACAGATGGTAAGGGGGTCAAACAACTGGCCAGAAGGAGATTACAGAGTCTTTTTGCAAGTGTCATGGCAGGACTCTGCTGCTTTACTCATACTCATACTCATATCCAGGTCCCAGTCATGAGTGGCAGTCCTAGGGGGAAGACGAGTACTAGCATAGCAGAGTTTGCATACACAGTGGAGGGGAAACCCTCCTCACAGTTTCATGGTAGAAAAGAGTACTTGTGGTGGCTCACAGAACAGAGCACAGGCCAGGAGAATAGTAAACACCTCTCCTTAGATCAGTTCTTTGGAAGAACTGAAAATTTATGGGTCCCTAGAAGTATCTCTGAAAACAGCTGCACAAAACCCCTGAAGCTTGGGAAGTGCATCATCCACCCTCAAAGCAGAGCAGTCCAGTCAGGAAATAGGTTGGGAAAATGCGCAAGCAACAGAAAACATCTCTGACATAGAAAGTTACTATGGTGACAAGGAACATCAAAACACACACTCAGAAGAAGGTAACAAAGTTCCAGGAAAGTAGGAGGGGAAGAGGATAAGGGAAAGGTGGGTGATAGAAGGGAGGACAGATTGGGGAATGGGGTGGCCAGAAGCAAAACACTTTTGAGGAGGGAGAGGGTGAAAGGAGAGAGAGAATAGAATCAATGTAAAGGGGAAATAGGATGGAGGGAAATACACTTAGCAATCATAACTGTGAAAAAATTTTGAAACAAGTTTCTTGAATTTATTATGATAATAAAATAAATATATAGAGAACTGAATAAAATTTATGAAGATGGGAATTATTCTCCAATTGATAAATGATCAAAAGATATGAACAGTTTTCAGATAAAGTTATCTATAGTCACATGAAAAAAATGCTTTTAATCATTATTGATTGGAGAAATGCAAATTAAAACAATTCTGAGGTGCTACCTCACACCTATTAGATTGGCTAATAGACAGAAAAGGAATGATAGATGCTGGAGGGGATGTTAGAAAATTGAGACATTAATGCATTGTTGGTGGTGTTGTGAACTGATTCAACCATTTTGTAGAGCAATTTGAAACTATGCCCAAAAGGCTATAAAACCATGCATACCCTTTGACCTAGTAGTACCACTACTAGGTCTGTACCCTAAAAGAGATAAAAACAAAACAAAAAAAGAAAAGGACTTATGTGTATATAAGTATTTATAGCAGTCCTTTTTTGGTGGCAAAGAATTGGACATTGAGTGGATGTCCTTCCATTGAGGAATAGCTGAACAAATTGTGGTATATAATTGTGACGGAATACTATTGTACTATAGGAAATTAGCAGAATACTCTCAGAAAAACCTGGAAAGATTTACATGAACTGGTGAAAAGTGAAATGAGTAGTACCAGGAGAACATTGTACAGCAATATTGTAAGCTGATTAACTTTGAATGACTTAGCTCTTCTCAGCAATACAATGATCCAAGACCACTCTGAAGGACTTGTGATGAAAAAATGCTCCCCATCCCCAGGGAAAGAATTGATGGTGTCTGAATACATATTGAGGCATACTTTGTAAACTACTTTTATTTTTCTTGATGGTTTTTTTGGTCTATATTTTCTTTTACATTATGACTAATATGGAAATATGTTTTGCATGACTACACATGTATAATGTATATCAAATTGCTTGCCTTCTTAATAAGTGGGAGTGGGGAGGGAGGAAGGGAGAGAATTTGGACCTCAAAAGTTAAAGAAGAAATGTTAAAAATTGTTTTTACATGTAATTGGGGAAATAAAATACTACATAAATTTAAAAAGGAAAAAGGAGACAGACAGCAGGAAGGTGGTTGGAGCAATAACATATCTTTTCTTGGAACTGCTTTAAGTCCTTGAGGAGGTGAGATTTCTTCCCTAAGATGCCTGTAGGTCCCATAGCACTTCTCAATATCTCCTTTTCCTTTCTTAGCCCACAGTTCAGTCCTATTTTCTCTTTCTACTTTGGCACATTAGTGCTTTCTACTTTGCTGATTCTTTCCAGCTAGATTCTTGCCCTCAAAAATTCTCACTTGATCAATTCTGATCAAGCTTCTTATTTATACAAGCTCCATCACTGTGACTGTCTCATAACAGACTTCCTATTACACCTAATTTCATTGTCTTTTATGAATTCAAATAGGTGTCCAGGCCTTGCTCACATCTTTTTCTGATTCATTTATTCTTTCAAGAAGAATACCAGTAATTATGTTTAAATGGGATGAAGGAGTCAATGAACCTACCCCTTTATACTCTCCTTCCAGTTTTAATATTTCTTCTCCTTATTAAATCTACCAGAGTGTGTTTTAGCCAACTCTATAATCCCCAAACCTGGATAGTGACTGGGGGAGATCTTACATTATCCTTTTTGAATACTTGCCCCAGTTTCATCTGAAGCACCTCAGAAACATTCATAACTAAATTTGGTCATTAATGTTCTTGTCTCTCCAGAAGATTTCAATGACCACTGTGGCCCAAAACAAGAACAACGAAGCTCAGACCTTTCATCTTCCAGTTCCACTTCTGAGCTAGCCTTTTCTCTTCCAAAGCTAGAAAAAAAGTAAGAAAAGGGTCTTTGGTGACTTAGCTCCCCTTGACAAGGTAACCATTTCAAACCAAGCCAAAATGGTGGTGACATTCAAGTGATCATAACATCAGAAGTCTATGCAGAATGGCCGGGTAATGTGCACAGACCAATCATAGTTAACAAACTATCTGATGCGTGTAACATACTAATGCAAAGACTTGCACACGAGAAAAAAAAATATCACGAAGGAGGAGCACGCAGCATTTGCCATGTCCGTGGGCATTGCTGGCATAAAATAGTCATACTGAAATTGTTGTCTATCCCAGTAATCCACACATCTCTATAGTATTAATAGAATATACTTAGGTTGGTAGATTTTGCTTAGATTTGTTCTATTTTCTAAGATTAGGGCACTAGATTTGGAGTCAAGAAAAATGAATTTGAATCCTGCCTCAGATACTTAATGCCCATGGGGACCAGGGCAAGTCACTTATCTCTTCTCAGCCTCAGGTACCTTTCTGTAAAATGGGAGCAATAACAGCACCTATCTTGTGACTTGTTTTTTTGGGCATCAAATAAGATAACAGAACTAAGGCACTTTCAGAAGCCTGAAGTGCTGCATAAGTGCTAGATACTATTAGTCAGTCCATCAGTATTTATTAAAAACCTGCTCTCTCCCAGGCATTGTATGAAATGCTAGAGATACAAAGGGGCAGATGACAATTTCTGCCCTCAAGGAGCTTGTGATGTATTGTTATTATTATCATTGTTAATATTATTTCCATCATTATTATTATTTTTCATGTGTAAAACACCAAAAAAAGTAAAACCAATAAGACAGCCAGGGCTATTTGGCCAATTGGGGAAGAGTTTGTGTTCCCCAAACATTAAAGATTGACAAATTTACCCAACAAAGATCTATACACAGGACTTTGGGAAACAGAGATTGCTTTTTCCAGCTGGCCACATATCAGTCTTCATCAGTGATTGCATGACATAGTTCAAATTCCTTAAGAAGGTGTTATTATAATACACATAGCCCCCAAGAGCAGCATATCCCAAACAAAGCTCTGCATAACTACAGTGCTCCAAATACTTCTCAGAAGTAGGAAAAGAATGGCTAAAAGAATTGATTACTTGAAGAAATTTTTCAGGATAAAAATAGAATTAATTTCCCCTATTTTAGTTCAGAATCCGCCCTTTTGCCTCTTCTACTTGCATCTTCTATATAGATGCCAAATTGACATTTGTAAGGCACAGGACCAAGTCTCCAGAGCAAAATGCAAACTCTTCACTGAAGCATGTAAATCCCTTCCCATTCTGATTCTAATCTGATTCTCTAGACAAGCATATTTCTTTCTGTCACCTAATCTACATTCTAGGCAGACTGGATTACTGTCAGCTAGGTGGTACAGTGGACAGAGCCCTGGGCCTGGAGGAAGATCTCGGTTCATACCCAGCTCTAGACCCTTACTGGCTGTGTGACACTGGGTAAATCTCTTAACTTCTGTTTGCTTCAGTTTCCCTGTCTGTAAAATGGGGGTAATATTATACCTCCCTCCCAGGATTGTTTTGAGGATCATGTAACATGCTTGGAAAGTGCTTAGCCTAGTTCCTAGGATATTATAGGTATCCAATACTCAATAAATCTATATTTTCATGGCAAATACACTGGAGAGGCTTGCCATTTCTTTCTCCAGTAGATTAAGGCAATCACAGGTCAAGTGACTTACCCAGGGTCTCACAGCTAGTGTCTGAGGCCAGGTTTCAACTGAGGTGTTCCTGGCTCCAGGCTCAGAGCTCTATCTACTACACCACCTAGCTGCCTACTCCTAGTACAATGCAGATACCTAATAAATGCTTGTTTCTGTCTATTCTTCCTACTTATTGTATTCAATACAAGCTGTCTCAACATGGCTACAACATATTCCTTTTTCAGTTTAATCTTTAAGAGTCCCTGGTTTCTTTCAGGGCTCAGCTAAAACATACCCCCTCCTGGACCCTTCCTGCATCTCTGAAAATTACTTTTTAATTAATTTCTTTATATTTTTATGTTTCCCTACATATCGCTTTATTTTCCTTTATTTTGCAATTACATTTTTGCTATATATATTCCCATAGAATATAAGTTCCTTGAGGGCAAGTATGTGTTTTTTCCATTTTTAATCACTAGAAACTAGCATAGAGTCTAGTATATAGTAGGAACTTAGTAAAAAATTGTAGGATGAATGAATGAAAAAATCCTAGGAGTTATTTCATATATCCAGCCTTTGTAGAACAGAATTTATGGACTCTGCTAATAAATTTCAGGCCACAAAGAATCTATGGCCACATTAATTTAGGAAATATTGCTTTTGGTGATAGATTTCTTACTAGTATAATGAGACTCTGCACACTCTCCCAGAGAGAGGTTAGCTTCATTTCCCCTCAGGTTTCTAGGGATGCCCTGAGGGGTTGGGATCATTCTTCTCTCAAACACTCTTTGCTCAAGCCCCATCACACTATGGTCTCTCCATTGATAACTGCCAATACTGATTAATACTCCTGTTCCATTTAACCCATTCACATGAATTAGATTTTACAAAGGATATTTACTGTGAAAATATAGCAAGAACTAGACCACAAATATCTCCCTACAATTTTGGCAGATGTGTTGTTATTATTCAGTCGTCCAACTCTTTGTGACCCTGTGACCCCGTGGACAGTAGTACATTGGGCCCTTCTATCCTTCACTATCTCCCAAAGTCTATCCAATTTCATGTTCATTGCTTCCATGACACCATCTATCCTTCTCATCCTCTGCCATTCCCTTTTTCTTTTGTCCTCAATCTTTCTCAACATCAGGGTCTTTTCTAACAAGTCCTATCTTCTCATTATGTCGCCAAAGTATTTAAGCTTTAGCTTCAGTATTTGACCTTCCAGTGAAGGATCTGAATTAATTTCTTTAAGCATTGTCTGATTTGATCTCCTTGCTGTCAAAAGTCTTCTCAAAACACAATTTGAAAGCATTGATTCTAAAACAATTAGCTTTCCTCATATCCAACTCTCACAGCCATACATTGATACTGGAAGGAATATAGTTTGACTGTATGGACCATTGTCATCAAGGTGATGTCTCTGCTTTTTAGTATGCTGCCCAAATTTGCCATAACTTTTCTTCTAAGGAACAAGCATCTTAATTTCATGACTAGTTGCCATCTGTACTGACCAAAATATAAAATATGACACTGCTTACATTTCTTCTCCCTCTATTTGCCAGAAGTTGATAGGGTTATTTGCAAAGATTTTAGCTTTTTTATATTAAGCTTCAAGCCAGGTTTTACACTCTCCCCTTTCACCCTCATCAAGAGGCTTCTTAATTCCTCTTCACTTTCTGACATCACAGCACTATCATCTGCATCTTTGTAATTGTTGATATTTATCCAGGCAACCTTGATGCTGATTTTAGACCTACCCCACCTCCCACCCCCCATATCACCTTGGTCAATTTTTGAGAAAATGAACTCAAACTTAAAGCAGTTTTAATTTTCAAAAAGAAAGAATATCCCAAAAAAGACAGAAATGATGAGCTCACCAGCACTATAATGGTGACCCAATGCCCCTCTCTTCACACAGAGGTTTATGGGACTCCCTCCTTCAGTCCACCCTCCATTTTGAGTACCCCATTACCAGCTCCACAAATGATCAAAAAGACTTTTTCCCCACCTGGTCAGCAGACCAGAGCCAGTTTCAGAATGTTTATGCATACACCAAATCAGGGAGCAAGGCCCTTCTATCAGCACACTCTTTGGAAGCAGCTTCCCTGGCCTTTTCCACATCTGAGCATGCCATCCATATGTGCTTACCAATTCTTGTAAAAAAAGGAAACAGGCAATCAGAGTTCCATAAATCATTCTGAAAAAGATAGCCACACAAAGGTACCATATGTGGCATGGTAGACCTGGAAACATTTCACTCCTATTTTAGCATTAGAGAAGATGACAAATTAGGAAAAAAAAAAACTTTCCTTGGCAAATCTAGATCTTCATTTTTAACTATGCCTTATTAAATCCCCTATTGAACTGTAAGCTCCTTAAGGTCAGGGACTGTCTTTCTTTATCTTATTTGCATCATCAGTGGCTAGCATAATGCCAGGCAAATGGCATGCACTTAATGAATGTTTAGTGAATTAAATTGAAATTAATTAAACTGCTGAAAACTCTAATCTAAGCTTTGGGAAAAATGGAATTTTCTAAAAGATTAAGGATTCCCCATACCCTTCTTTTTCCTAAGTTAGGGAGGGTCATCTGTGACTATACTATTTGTTGCTGTTTTGTCAACCCATGACCTGTTTCTCCATCTTTCCAACCAGCATCTTTTATAACTGCAGGTGCATAAATAGAGCTGCATTCTGTGAAAGGGAACCTTGCCCTTAGCAAGTCTCTGATCAGCGGTGATCTGCACCTGCAGTAATAAAATACTGAGAGATAATGTCTGGAAGTTTAATCACATGTTGCTTTATTCCGTAGTCACAATTTAAAAGCATTTCACTTCTTCTGGAGCTGCTGTGTTATCAATTAAGCCATGGAATGAATGGCCTGGGGAGTGATTATAGCACAAAATAGTAGATTTGTAGGTTTAATTAATAAGTGTTTAATTCCAGTCCAAGTTAAGTTTCAAAGACACTGATCTTACTGGAAGGACTTCAAGTACATTCTTAACTATTGGCCCAGTTTAATTTACCTCTAAAAGGAACAGGAAAGTTCTCTAAGACATATAATCAAATAGAATGAAAATAAATTTTTAAATTTCATTTGGACTCTGTTCATTTCCCCTGCTATCAGGCAGAAGATATGAGGACAAGATATTATCAGATCAGAATGCTGCCAAAAATATTACTTGCAAAATGTTCCAAACAATTTATGGATGAAGAGGAACAAAAAATTTAAATAACCCTTCTAGTTTCACTGAAACATGTTAAAAACTATGACTGACCCAAGTTCCATATCTTTCATATATGAAGTATAATGCTGGCAAACAGCTGTGCTTTACAGGACCATAGATTAAGACCTTCTGTCCCAGCAAAGCCAACCCCGCTAATCTTATAAATGAGGAAATTGAGACCCAGAAAAACCAAAGTGCCCAAATGTCACACAGTCGTAGGATCTGAAACTAGGCTGTCTGAATTCAAAGTCTGTATTCTTTGCACCATATCATGCTGATGGGTTAAAAGATCTAAGGTGTCTTCCAGATCTAAAATTTCATAGTACTAAGATTTTTTTCACCTCTATAATTACAATTTGTTCTTTTTAAAAGAAAGAGTACATACTTACCTCATCTATCCTGATAAATGCCTAATATGTTCAGGGTGATAAAGCTATATAGTCTGACTGTTGAAAGTGATCTAGCAAGTTTGTTCATGGTTTTCAGAAAAGATAGAGACAATTTAGATGTTTGGTGATGGTATTCCCAACCCCACACACTCTGTATCTTCACTGCTTATAGATGATAGAATTGAATGGGAAAATTAACTTTGAATTTATTTCTTTTTTTTTTAATTAAACAAATGCTATATTAACTTCTGGTTTACATCATTCATTTCCACCAGATTGTGAGTTACATTTTCCCCCCATTTTTCCCTATCCACCACCCCAGAATAGCAGTCCCACTGGATATCCCCTCATCCAATCTGCTCCCTCCCATATCTTCTCCCATACCCCCTTCGACTTTGTCATTAGGGCAAGGTGAATCTCTCCGAGCCCCAATGCCTGGACATCTTATGAAACATTTAATTTTAAAACTTCGATTTTCAGATCCATTCCCTTCCTTCCTTGTCACCCACTCCCTCTGAGAAGATAAGCAATTCAGTATGTGTTATACATGTATAGCTATGCAAAACATTACCATAGTAGATGTATTGTAAAAGACTGCTTATATTTCCCTCCCATCCATCTCACCTCCCACCTGGTCCATTCCCTACTTTGATCTTGTCCCTCTTTGATAGTGGGTACTTCCAGCCTCCCCTCCCCCCAGAATGCCGTCACCTCCATCATCCCACCTCTCATCCCCCTTTCCCCTACTCAGGAGAGTGAGTGAGGGTAAGATATTCCATTTAGTATGTATGTGATTCTCTCCTTGAGCCAACTTCAATGAGAATATGCTTTTGCCTTTTTGCCTCCCTGTTCTTCCCCTCCCCTGCAACTACTTCCCCTTGCCTCATCTACATGAGATAGTTTACCCTACCCTGTCTCTCTCCATCTCCTCTTGCCACTTTCCTCTCTCACCTCTTGACTTCACCCCTTAAGAATCATCCCTTCCTTGGGGCAGCTAGGTGGTGCAGTGAGCAGAGCACCGGCCCCGGAGCCAGAAGGACCCGAGCCCGGATCCAGCCCCAGACACCCAACACACAAACAAAAACCCAGCCTCGTGACCCCGGGCAAGTCACCCAACCCCAATTGCCCTCCAAAAAAAAAGAATCATCCCTTCCCATCAAATTAAACCTGCACCCTCTATCCATGTATACCTGTGAACATATGCCATGTTCCCTTCTTCAATTATTTCCATAATGAGAAAGGTTTCATCAAAAACTGTTATTGTTTTTCCATGTAGGAATGTAAATAGTCCAACTTTGATAAGTTCCTTTTGATTTCTTTTCCTTGATTACCTTCTCAAGCATCTCTTGCTTCTTGTGTCTGAATGTCAAATTTTCTATTCAACTTTGGTTTTTTCCTCAAGAATGCTTGAAAGTCCTCTATTCCACTGAATGACCATATTTTCCCCTGAAACAAGATACTCAGTTTTGCTGGGTAGGTGACCCTTGGCTTCAATCCCAGCTCTTTTGCCCTCTGGAATATCATATTCCATGCTCTTCGATCCCTCAGTATAGAAGCTGCCAGGTCCTGGGCTATTCTGATTGTGTTTCCACAATATTGAGATTGTTTCTTCCTGACTGCTTGTAGTATTTTCTCCGTGATCTGGGAGTTCTGGAGCCTGGCTATAATATTCCTAGGAGTTTTCTTTTTGGGATCTTTTTCAGGAGGTGATCTCTGGATTCTTTCAACCTCTATTTCCCCCACTGGGTCTAAAACATCAGGGCAATTTTCCTTGAGAATTTCTTGAAGAATGATTTCTAGGTTCTTTCTTTGATCATGGCTTTCAGGTAGTCAAATAATTTTTAAATTATCTCTCCTGGATCTATTTTCCAGGTCAATGGTTTTTCCCATGAGATATTTAACATTGCCTTCTATTCTTTCATTTGCTTGGATCTGTTTCATAGTATCTTGATTTCTCATAAAGTCACTAGCTTCCATTTGCTCCAGTCTAACTCTGAAGGAATGAATCTCCTCAGTGAGCTTTTGAGATTCTTTTTCCATCTGGCAAATTCGACTTTTTAAGGCATTCTTCTCCTCATTGCCTTTCTGAGCCTCTTTTGCCATTTGAGTTAGTCTATTTTTTAAGGTGTTATTTTCCTCAGTCAGGCTGTTGACTGTCATTTCATACTTTTCTTGCATCTTTTTCATTTCTCTTCCCAAATTTTCCCCCACTTCTCTTATCTGCTTCTTAAGGTCCTCTATGGCCTGTAGCCAGCTTGTATTTTCATTTGGGGCTTTTGGTGCAGGAGTTCTGACCTCACAGTCCTCCTCCATGCTTTGAGCCTCTTTGCCCCTAAAATAGGAGTCCAATGTTGAACTTTTCTGTTTATTTTGTTTCATTTGCCTAGGCATATTGCCACTTAATTACTTGATTTTTGGGCTTGTTGCCACAGTAGGACTTTGCCACCAGACAGGGGAGCTTCTGCCCAAACGTGGGGTCTTCACAACTTCCGCCAGTTGGGTGGCCTCTGTAAAGCCTCCACCCACTCTGGCAAGTTGGATACCCACCCCAAACTTCCCCCCCAGACCACAATCCAGATCCAGGCAGTTTAAAGCAAAAGCAATTAACCCCCAGACTGATTGCTGGATCTCCCTACAGTTCAAAGACCAGGAGCTAGAGCCACTACTGACACTGAAAAATGGCTTCTGTGCAGCTGTTTCTTTAGCAGCTTTTTGCCCCCAGGGGAGGAAGCCACGTGTTCCCCAAATACTGGTCCCAAAGTCCGTAGGGCACTAACCTCTCACTTTGTCCTAGGCATATCTGTGCTGATAATTCTTGAATCACCACAATTGCTGGTGTTCTGGGGTCCCTCCTGCCAGCTGAAGGCCTGGCCACCCTGGGGCTAAAACCTCTGACCTGGTCCCTGCTCTGCTCTCTTCGCTGTCGGTTCCCAGTATGCTGTGCTGCCTGCTCTCAGAGCACTGCGCTGGCCCCTCCTTGCAGGGCTGCTGGGCTGTCCTCTGCAGGAGGTTAGCTTCTCTGTGCCATTCTGTGGGTGCTGGGGCTCCAGAAGTTGTTCGGAGTCCCCTTTCACATTGTTTGAAATTTGTGTGGGGCAGACCACATTGGAAATGCTGTTTCTACTCCGCCATCTTGGCTCTGCCCCCAAATTTCTTTCTTTCTTTTTTTTTTTTAAAGCAATTGGGGTTAAGTAACTTGCTCAAGGTTACACGGCTAGTCATTTGATTTATGCGTGGGTGCTCATTTTCTGAGGCCGGATCTGATCTCGGGTCATCCAAACTCCGAGGCCGGTGCTCTTACTCACTGCGCCACCTAGCCGCCCCTTTTTAGGGCAGTCGGGGTTAAGTAACTTGCCCAAGGTTACAGGGCTAGGTTTTTGTTTGTGCGGATTAAGTGTCAGAGGCCGGCTCCGAACTCAGGTCCTTCTGATTCCAGGGCTGGCGCTCTAGTCACTGCGCCACCTAGCCGCCCCTTTCCAAATTTATTTCTTAAGAATGTTCTGACCATATTACTCCCCTACTCAAAAGACTGATGGCCCCCTATCTGTCTAGGATCCAATACCAACTCTTCTGTTTGGAGATTAAAGCCTTTTCCAACCTTGCTCCAATGCAACTCTCCCAGGTAATATATGGGAAAAGAAAAGGAATGAGTATATGGCCCCTGTTATGTGCCTGGACCCATGCTAAGTACTCTATAAATATTATCTCATTTGATCCTCTTAACATTCCTTTTAACCTCCTACTATAGTTGAGGACACTGAAGGAAACATAGGTTAAGTGACTTGCCCATAGCTAGTAAATGTCAGAAGCCATATTTGAACCCTGGGGAAGCTTGTTTGGCCTGGAATTGGGAAGACCTGAGCTCAAATTTGGCCTCAGATATTTACTAACTGTGTGACACTGCGCAAGACACTTAACCTCTGTTTGACTTAATCCACTGGAGAAGAAAATGACAAACTACTACAGTATCTTTGCCAAGAAAACCTCATGGATAGCATTGGAAAGCTATGGTCATAAAAAAGTCAGACACGACTGAACAGCTAAGCAAAAACAAGATTTGAACACATCTCTTAATGACCCCAAGTCTAGTGCTTTATACACTGTATCACCTAGCTATTTCAAATATAAAAAATTTGTCCATAAAGTATAATATGTCATGCTATAGAGAAGTAGCATGTTACTATAGTTAGTAGATGATTTTTTAATAATCTGAAAACCCCCCCACTAAATTTTACATATCTTTCCCACTTCTCTCGGGACTACCCTGGAAATGGGGACGGGGAGAGTAGGAGGAGGTTGCAGAAGTAGTACAGGTGGATGTTAGACGTACTGTGAACAATGTCAGATATATCAAAGGGAGGGTGCTTTGAAATAGAAAGACCGATTAGCAAGCTATTGAAACATGAAACACAAAAAATGTTGCCTAAATTATTCTTATTATCTCAAATGGAGAAAATTATCTTTGTTTTCTCCCCATTATGAATAAAATCTTGGGTGTCTGGACAGGAGAGCGGTGTCTACTTTTTACCTAAACAGCCAACCACAAAAAACATGTATTACAGCAAAACAAATCCCCACATTAGCCATCTCCAAAAATGGCGGTCTCTTCTTGCAATCTAAGTTTATCACTTCTCTGTCAGGAGGTGAGTGGCATGTTTCATCTACCTTCATTCTTTGGGACTTATTCCTTCTCATTGCATTGATCAGTTTTAAAATCTTTCATAATTTTTTTTCTTTTTTTGTTGCTGTTTTTTCCTCCCATAATATTGTCATCATGATTATAAATTATTCTCTGAATTCTGCTCACTTTGCTTTGTGTCAGTTTGGAGGTCTTCTCAGTTTTCTCTGGAATTATCTATTTCATCATTTCTTATGACACAATAATGTCCCAAGTGGAGTATACTTTTCCCCAAAACCTTAAACAGCCAATCCCAGTGGACATTCCCTTCAAGGGTGACTCAATTTTAGTATTCTACTCAACCCCCCCACCCTCCAACCATAGTGATATTCACAAGTCAAGCCTCTATGACCAAAGGGTAAAGAATAATAGAGTGACTGAGTTATAACCAAAGGTAAACTAATAATATAAAGGATACTTACTGTAGGTTAAGAAATTTCCAGAGTACAATTCCAAAAGATGATAATTTTACACTACTCATGGAAAAAAAAAAAACATTGGTGTGGTCACAAGGACTCTGAGAATGGCTGAAAGTTCTGATAATAGAATCAAAAAAGTGATAAGAATGGAATAGAGGGCCTAGAATCAGCACTGGGTAATGGAAAGATTGATCAATAGTTGTGCTTTAAAAATAATGAAGAAAGCAGAACTCAAAAATTCAGCGTAAAAATGAGAATTAGCAGGGCCAGAAGAAAGGAATTTGAAGAAAACATGAGTTGTCAATCATCAAAAGCAACCTACATGAGAGATAAAAAGCATAGAGAAATAATCTTAAAATCTACATACAGTTTGTATTTTTGTTATTTATTTCTGAAATTAAACACTAAAAAAAGAACATTTCTATAACAGAATCATATTAAAAAGTGAATTTTATTTGAACTATGAATCTCCATTGCATAGTGCCTGGCACATAGCATATGCTTTAAAAATATTAGTTGACTGATTTTTAATTGATTATTAAATATATAACAAATTTGCCATATGACTTTCAAAATCATTGTGTTCATCTCTGTTTCATTCTGTTCCCTTTTATCCATTTAAAAAAAATATTTCAAGGGTAGCCAGGTGTCTTGGAAGGGCCAGGATAGGCCAGGTTAGGCCAGACTAGACTAGGTAAGGCCCTCAGGATAGGATAGGATACAATGGAAGGGTCACCACAGATTTTCAGAAAGTATAAATAATTTACATAAATTCATACCTAGATTGACCAAGTAGTTTTCTTAATATGTCTTCTCCTGTGATTGTCAATTACTGAGAAAATCATTAATTGGCAATTATTATATTAGCAGAAGGTTCACATCCCCACCCTACCCACCCAAAATAAAAAGAAAGAAAAGGAAAAAATTGGTACATTGTGTGCTATATCAGAGGTTGTAAACACATTGTCCAGCTGTGCCACTCCTGTAACTTGAATTAAATTAAAATGTAACTGAGAAATATTTAATAAAATAAATAAAAACTCATTTAACATAGATAATATTATATTTTAAAACTGTCAGTATGCTGTCTTATATATGGATTAGTGGCCCCCATTTTGACACCACTGTTATAGGACAACCTTATAGATGTTAACATTCAATTGAAATAATACATATTGATCACATTTTATGTTTATTATCATAGTGCTGGGAATATAGAAATTTTAAAATACACAATCCTAGCCACCAAGAAAATTTTAGTCAAGTATTTGGAACAAGACATATATACAAATATTTATAATTTTTTAAGTTTGTAAATTTGTAAATTTGAAAATAAGTAATAGAGATTCAAGGAGGGAAGGATACATTATAGCCTAAACGACCAAGGATGATTTTATAACAAGTCACAGTTAAATTGAATCTTGAAGGAGGTGAGGGAAAAAGACCAATTCAGGCATGGGGAAAGAAGAGTGAGATTGGGCAACAGTAAATGGAGGGGGAGGTTTATAAACTAAGACTTGAAAAGCAGGTTAGCAGCAAATAGATGAAGGTCTCTTAAATGCTAGACTAAGGAGACTGTATATTTGTTTATAGTCTTTCAGGGTTTTTGAGCCAGGAGAGAATTAGGCATTTCCATTAGAATTATTATTTGCTAAGCAATGTGAAAACAGGATGTGGAATGAAGGAACTGGAGACAGAAAGACAGGGTAAAGTCCAGGAAATAGTCAAGGCAAGAGGTTATAAGGGTCTAAATTAGATCATGGCAGTGAAAGATATGAGGCATAATGTAAAAACAGAATCAGCTGGACTTGGGAACTAATTGAAGGTGTTGGTGGATTTAACCACCAAAATAGAGTAGGAGCCTCTGCTATAAAAGGAAAGATGGGGGGGTTTAGTTTTGTACATCGAGGTTAAGTTATCGCTTTGAAATAAAGGTCAGTATCTCTCCATCAGTTAATAGGAGATGAGATTACATCTCTTAGGTAGATTGAACCTTCAGACAAATGGATATTTATAGATTTGGTAATCATCTATGCAGAGGTGCTAATGGAAGCTGTAGACAAATGCCCAGGGAGCGATCATAAAGAGAGAAGACTAATAAAGCTGAAAATAGCTGGGGAGAAGTTCATAGGGATAGGTGAGAAGGGGGCCTAATTTAAGAGATTAAGGATTGATCATGGAGGTGGTGAAGAAGTAGGAGAAAGCAGTGGAACAGAAGTAATGGGGGGAAGGAAATGTCAAGTAGGAGAAATGGTCAACAGTGTTAAGTGTTGTAGAAAGGTCAAAGATGATAAGGACTGAATAGAAACTATTAGATTTGGCAATTGTGATATCATTGACATCCTTAGAGAAAAGGAGTTTCAGTAGAGTAGTGGGGAAACACAGCTGAGTACAGGGCGATGCTTAGATAGTGAGTGTTCTCTACTCTGCAGATGTTTACCTTCAGCAGTAAAGGGGAAGAAAGAGAGACAGTTGTGACTTGAGAGTATAAAAAAGACAAGGGAAAGTTTTTTGTTTGTTTTTGTTTTGTTTTTGATTTTTAGAACAAAGGAAAACTGGGGAAAGTTCATATGCAGAGGAGAAGAAAATAATAGAGAGGGAACAATTGTAGATTTAAGAGACAGATTAGATGAGGGATTCTTAATTTTCTTTTGGCATGGATCTCTTTGGCTATTGTCTTGTCAAATGAGTATCCTTATAATAATGTTTTTAAATACATAAAATTACAAAAGAATAAAGATGTAATTTCCCACCACCACTACCCCATCCATGTGCATAGAACCCTTAAAATCTCTCGATAGAGAAGTGAGGCAGGTGACTGTGGACCTCAGGTTAAGAAGCCCCAGATTAGATAAACAAAGGAATATAAAAGAGTCAGCACTTGTAGACACAGGAAAGATAGAAATGAAGACTGGAACAAAGTGAACACCCTTGAGTTCCATTTGACATTTGACACTTACTAGCTGTGTGACCCTGGGAAAGTCGTTTTACCCTGGTTGCCTTCATGAAGAAGAAGAGGAGGAGGAGAAAATGAGGAGGAAGAATAGGAGGAGGAGGAGATTTGCTCTTCTCCTATCTTATGGTATGTCTCCCATTTCCATGATCTTTCAAATATCACTGAGGGTGACCTAGGAATCACATCATCCAATTCTTTCAGAATCTACCGATGTACTTCATCTGGACTTGGTGACTTGATTTTAGCAAGAAAAGGCTGGTACACTTAGTATCTCCTTAATCATCTCAGCTCTCTTATTTCCTGAGTGAATTCAGGTCAGTCTTTGCAGATAAAGCAGAACCAAAATAACGGTTAAATAGCTTTCTTCTTTGGTTATTAGTTATTATCATCTCATTCATCCCAAGAAAAATGTATATTACCCCTCGATGCTCCTTTTTCTCTCAATGTGAATTTAATTTTTTTTTAAAAGCTTACCTTTCTCTTACTCTTTGTTTCCCTCACCAGCCTCAGATCATTCTGAATTTTAGCAGTCTTGACACTGTTTTCACGGGACTATGCAACCCCCTTACATTCCTCTTCTGCTTGTCATTTCACCATTATACTGCACTGAGATGAATGCAATGCTAATGTCCTTTCATTAAGGCCTTGTTAAAATTCACCTTAGTGTTAATGAATGTCAAAGTCAACACAGTGTTCCTCAGTGCCAGCATGTACCTATAGGGCCTGGCATCTACACTGAGAGCATTGGCACCCAGATGTCAATGCTCATTGGTAGCAGTCTCAAGCAACCTCAGATACTACACTTACAGCTGTCAGTTGTCGAATGAGCTGGGGAATATTGAAGATTTCCCATTTCTTGTGCTAAACATCTGAGAATAGCCTTTAAGTTGTTGTGGTTGCAGTCGCTGTTTTTCTGGTCCTAACAAAAGCCAAAATCTAAGAAGTTTTCTGAAGATGTCAATAAAAAACAAAAAAGAAGGAAGCAGAAGATAGAGAATGAATAATACAGTTAAAGGTACTTTAATTGAGTCTATATAATGTAACCTTGATTTCAGAAATAACAACTAACATTTATGTAATGCCTTAAGGTTTGCAAAGTATTTTACATATATTATCTCATTTGACCCTAAGGACAAGCCTGGGAGGTCGACATTATTACTACCTTGTTTTTACAGATGAGGAAATGGAGGCTGGCAGAAGCAAAAAAAAATTGCCCGGGGTCACACAGCCTGAGGCAGGATTTGAACTCATCTTCTTAACTCTGAGTGTGGCATTATATTATGCCACATGGAAAATTTGAAAAATATTTGTAAAGCAAATAAACAGAAAATGTAGTCTACGTTTTCTTGCCAAGATAGCTGGTTACTTCAAGAACTGATGAAGTCATCAACACTTAAGGCAGAAAACAGAAAGTAATTCTCACTCTGTTTGATATGTTAGTGGCATTAACTGTAATAGAGAAAGCCACATCACTACAATTGGGCCTGCAACACACAAAATAATTTCATTTATTTTTAAGCAAAAATATTACAGTGGTAAATACTCTTTATGCGAGTATAACTCCCTGTGTTATGCTTTGTTTAATATCAGTAACACAGATTTATATTATCTAATCTCAGTAGGCCCTTACCTCATTCCCTAATTGAGTCCCACCCCACAGAGTCTATTCTAAATCTTGCCTCATGTTTTACCAAGAAAATTGAGACCATTCATAGTAAGCTCCCTCTTTGTCTATATCACAAGATGCCTTGACCTCATCTCTCATTCTCTCCCCCTTTATTCCAGTCCCTGATGAAATCAAAGTGATCCTTCTCACCAGGGTCAGCCTCTACAATATCTATGATCTCAGCTCCTCCTGTTTCCTTCAGATTACCTCCATAATCATCCCCCATTTCTAATCTTCAGCATTTCCATACATACGGTTTCTTTCCTTGATGACTATGAATATGCCCAAATTTTCTCCACTATGAAAAAAAAAACATCCCCTAGACCCTAACATGACTTCAAGCTCCCTTCTTTTCCCTACCCAAATTAAAAAACTAACAAACAAAAAACTGTCTATCTTCATTGCCTCCTATCACTTCTCAACTCTTTGTATCATTCTCCCTATCAGTATACTGCCAAAGCTCTGTCCTACACCCTCTTCATTATAAACATACTAGCAAATATTTTTCATTTAGTGTTATTTGTATTCATTTACCCCTTCAGTGCTTTTTCACTGTTTTGTGAGGCAGCTAAGTGGTACAGTGCTTAACCTGGAGTGAGGAGACCTAAATTCAAATTCAGTTTCAGACATTTACTACTGGTGTGACCCTGGACAAATCACTTACCTTCTGTTTGCTTCAGTTTCCTCAGCTATAAAATGGTTATAGTTTTCCTAATATTGAAATAATCCTATATTCCTGGTATAAAACAAACTTGATCATAGTGAATAATCTTTTTTTTGCTTTTGCTTTTTGGAGGGCAATTGGGGTTAAGTAAATTGCCCAAGGTCACATGGCTAGGTTTTTTTTGTGTGTGTGTTAAGTGTCTGAGGCTGGATCTGGACTCAGATCCTTCTGACTCCACTTACTGCATCACCTAGCCACCCCCGTGAATAATTTTTAATATGTTCTAATTTAATAATTTTAATAATTTCAGATTTATATAATAATTTCAGTATTTTCATTGCAGTTATCAGTTTGTAGTTTTCTTTCTCTGATTCATCTCTTCCTGGTTTAGCTATCAGTACCAAATTTGCCACATAAATATTTTGCAGGATACTATTTTTTCCTATTTTTATAATCAATTTATGCAAAAAAGAAGTTTATTATTCTTTGAATATTTGGTAGAATTCCCTTGCAAATTCCCTAATAGGATTAATGAGATCCTTTCTAGAAAATATCTCATTGCACAAAGTAGTAGATATCGGGTACTTAGGAAAACTCTTTATTTTCTTCTCCACAAAAGAAATACCTAAATCGAAGAAGATTTATTCTGTGAATTAACAGAAATTTATCTAACCATTTAGGGTGGTTAGAGCTTGAGCAAGGTTGGGCCCTAGTAGCATCACAATGAGTGTTATTGTTTTTTCAGACTCCACAGGGATATTTTATGCCTTCACTTTGATAACTTCCTTGTGCCCTTCTCAAAGATTAGATTCTGAAGTGCTTAGGGAAGCCCTAAATTCTTACTAAAATAGTGACCTTTATTTCCCCATGAAACACAGCTTCTGACTCATTGCCTCTTTAATAAAAAGGAATTAATCTAAGAGCACCTCAAATATTGTACAGGTCTTATGAAAAGCAAGCACTTCCCCTCACCCTGAGACGTGTACACATATATTTTCCCCTCTTGGGTCAGCTGTCAGTTCAACTTAGCCAAATACATATCTTTCACCCTTCAAAGGGGAAGTCCCACTCACTCCTATCCGACCATTAGCTAAAACACACCAAAGAGGTTTTTTTTTCTTTTGTTTCTCAACAAGTTTATCATGTTTTATAGTTTATAACAGTGTAAATGAACACTCATGAATAAATTAAAACTTTCAGAGTCCTAGTTGCTTATAATTCTGTTTCTTTGTACGTCTTATGACCCCTAGTCCTGTACTTTGTCCTCACTGTGACCGACATTCCTTCCACCCCTCAATTAGTTCCCAGGTCATCCCTGCACAGGATACACTCTCCTCCTTTCTGTATCTCAACTTCTTGTCGAACCACATTGTTGTTTAGCATATTCAGAGGTGCGTGACTCTTTGTGACCACATTTAGGGTTTTCTTGCCATGTCCTTCTCCATCATTCCACAGATGAGGACACTGAGACAAACAGGATTAAGTGACTTGCCCAGGGTCACACAGCTAGTAAGTATGTGAGGCCAGATTTGAACTTGCATTTTTCTGACTCCAGGTCTGGCACTCTACCCAGTGCACCACCTAGCTGACATGTCCTTCATCTTTGATTCTCTTACCCTGCTGTCCTACTGCTGATTGTGCCTTCCCTGTTTTACATAGCTCAGATATCTTCCTTTATTATCTCTTCCTTCACTGTCTACTTAGATGACAAGGCAGCCCTTTTCTTTACCAAGGCAAACTCCTGTACATGTGGAGATGATTAGGAGCTGCTGAGTTATTGAGTGCCAAGGGGGAGGAGTGACTTAGTCAGGTCTGCACTTTGGGAAGATCACTTTAGCAGCTGAATGGAGGATGGACTGAAGTGGGAAGAGACCAACCAGCAGGGACATTCCTAACCGTTACTGATTGTCTGGGCCAATGGTAAAAGACTCAAAACAAAAGAGGCAGCCAAGGACTTGAAGTTCAATCTCAGGTTTTGTCTAGGCAAACATATGTTCTTGCTATCATAAACGTGCAGTCAACATTTCTGTAAATGAGATGGAGAGGAGAGAAATCTCCCATCCCTTTCACAAGAAGTCACTGTGGAGGGCTGGTATTGACTGTCTCCTCCTACAAAAAAAGAGGCTGAAAACACTGCCTCTTGGCTCCTTAGCGTCCACAGAGAGAAGCATCTTTCTAGTTTTGTTGCCAATCATTTTCAATATAATTTCCAGACATACATAGACCAACCAGGAGTCACAGGTCACACATATCCATTAGCAAAAGGTATAAGCATGTGCCCCACTGGAAGAGATGGACTCGTTCTACTCCGTCGTCTTCAACTTTAGTTTCATATTTTATTACAATTATTTTTAGTTTAGTTTAGGGGAGTCAACACAACATGACATAGTGGATAGAAAGCTGACTTTAACACAAGGAAATCCTGAAAGTTAATTTTCTCCCCTAGTTGTTTCCTATAACAGTGACAAGACTGGTCGATGTCCCTATCACCTATTATTAGTTTAATTCAATTCATCAAGCATTTATTATTAAGCACAAACACACAGTAGGTCTTGGATGGACTAATATCCCATAGATACCATATTCCATATATACATATCTGTGTATGATGTATACCCCTCCCCCCCACCCCCGCACACACACAATGTCACTGGAACTGAACCTTGACTGGAGAAAGGAGTTCCAAGAGGTTGAGATGAAGAGAGTAAGCATCCCAGGAGTGTGGGATACCTTGTGCAAAAGCACAGGGATAGGATATAGGATGTCAAGCATGGAGCACACCAAGAATTTTTTATTAGTAAATTATTATTTAGTGTAGTACATATTATATTATATAGTGTATATAGTAAATTATTAGTAAATAAAGTACATGAAAGGAAGTAATCAGTCATCAAAAAGAGGCAGAAACCATATTGTGAAGGAGAAACATTTGTATTTTATACCAGAGGCAACTGGGAGCTATTGAAGATTCCCGGGAAGAGTGACAAGGCCTAATTTGTGCTACACATAGATTTTTTTAGCTATGTGGAAAAAGGATTGCAGAAGGGAAGTGATTAGATGGATGCAAGGAAACCAGTTAGGAGGTTATTGTACTAGTCCTTATAAGAGGCGGTGAGGATAGTGTGTAATTAAGTGTCTGAGGCCAGGGTTGACCTCAGATTTTCCTGATTCCAGGACTTCACTATCTAGCTGCCTCCAAAGCCATCCTTAAGATAAAAGACCCACATTTCATCACTGAGCCTAGTCTTAACTCCTCTCCAGCTTGGTAGATGCTGCTAAACCATCTGCTTCATTGGCATACCACTCAAGAGATATGGAACCTCCCCCATATCAGAGAGATACTTCCTAGAAAAACCTTAGTAGGTAATGAATTATTTTTTCTCATTTAGAGGAAACTGAGGCTCAGTGGTCACATAGCTCATCAGATGAAGATGATGACCCAAGGCTACACAACTAATTAACTGGGACTGAGACACAGGCCTCTCTGACTTCATGCCCAATACTCTTGACACTGCACCATATTTCACTGCTGCAAATAGACATACATGAAATCAATAGAAATGTGGATTGAGTGAGAGCATAGAAATACATTTGGGAAATGTTTATATTAAAACTCTGAATAGGGATAGTATGGTGGTACTCTGTAAATAGTAGAATTAAGAAGGATGATGAATGGAACATTTTAAAATAAGTCTTGTGAGGTAGTGACCAGAGCAAAAAAAAAAGAAATCTAGTATTCAGACTTTGAATATTCACCCAAGTTGAATTTGATATAAATATCACCAAGGTGAAAATGAAAATTGTCCTGTGTGGGATAAGAGGCATTAGGTGATAGAAGAAAGTCTATCCAACTTGGGGCCTATAGAGACCTGGTCCAGAGGCCTAGGTTCAAATGCATCTCTCCTATTTCCTTTCTGGCCTATGTGTAAGTCACTTAAACAACATTTGCAAAAAGGGGAATTCCAGTTTGTCTAGCCCTCACTTCATGGGAGTGTTTCAGCAATCCTATAAGATAAGGTATATAAAATATTTTGCAAACCTTAAAGAGCAATATCAATTTTAATTATTATAATTTTCAGTTAAATTCCTTAAAAGCTATTATATTAATTATTGGTGAAACATGCCCAAAAATGTTTCATCCATTGGTTCTCAGAATAGTAATTTTCATGACATTCAAAATGTATAAAGAAAAAAACTGTTTCAGGATAGAATCTAATTAAAGTAGTATAATAAACCAAACTATATAACTTTCACTAAACACAAATAACATTTTTGTAAATGAGTGATTTAAATTCTGCTTTTTTTGGAAATTGAGTGGATATTAATCAAATTGATTCATAGGATGAATTCACATAGAGTTAAAGAATGTTAAAGCTGGGGAAAAAAAAAACAAAAACCTTAGAGGGCACATAGCCTAACCCTCTCATTTTGCAGATGAGGAAACAGCCGCACAAGTATTAAATGAAATTTACTCCATACTACAGGGTTATAATAAAGATATTCTTTATTGAGGATTCTTCCTTTCTCTTGGTTTTGACAGTGTCTTTTGAACAGGTAAAGGAAAAGTCAAACTTTTGCTCATCTTTTCATTTTATTATCCTTTCTAGTCTGATTAACAAGATATAAATGATGGTGTAATAAAGAGTAATAAAGATAGCACTGGGCATACAGTAAGGAAGACCTGAATTCAGAGTCTGCCTTAGGCCCTAGGAAGGTCACTTAACCTGTCTGCCTTAGTTTCCTTATCTGCAAAATGGGAAATGTAAAAGCACCTACCTCACAGAGTTGTTGTAAGGATCAAATGAGATATCTGTAAAGCACTTAACATAGTGCCTGGAATATAGGTGATTGATAAATGCTTTTTTCCACCCCTATGAACAACTCACATAGTATAATCTTAACAGCACACACTTCTGCAGAATTTAAGACTTAGGATGTACTTTCCTCGCAAACAAAAATTGCATAATGTAAATTAAAAATAAGTTGGGATTGAGGGATTGCTGTTCCAGACATCATGGAGCACTGGAAAGAAACTGAACTTAGAATCACAGGAGCTGAGTTCAAATCCTAGTCCCTACCATAAAACAGCTATGTGAACATGATCAAGTCAGTTAACATGATTAGGATGCATTTCTATATTTGGAAAAGAGAGAAAGAGACATTAGCTATCGCTAAGGGGTCTTGTGAAAAAAATACTTTGTAAGTAGTAAATGACTGTCTTGGTACTTAGCACCATGTCTGGCACATAGAAGGCATTCAACAAATGGTTATTGATTGATTTTAATATGAGGTTTTGTGTATCTCTCTGGACAGAGTTTTTGTTTTTCTCACTTCCTACTGAAATTCACCTGAAGATAATCGATTCGAAGACCTGTGTATGTTGACCAGGTTTCTTAGTTTGCTGTCCTTTTTTACAGAGAAGTGTATATAGTGGAAAATGCTCCTAAGAATTTATCAACATCTTGGATTTATAATATTTGGATTATGGAGTATAGAGTTAGCTGAGTTTTATTAGCATGTTCCCGTTTGGGCAAAGAGTCTTAAAATATATCTTCCAGTAAGAAGGGTAGATGTGTTTTGTTACAGACATACATATTACAATTCTACTAGCTAAAACCATTGTTAATACTATTGGCTTTGTAGAGGGCAGACAATTCAACCTGAATAACAACCATGATGCAGCAATGAGTTTGAAAACCAAAGTAATTAAATTACACTTCGCCTGAGATATTGTTAAGCAACAGGAGTTGTGGGTGTGGATTATGGGATTTGTTTGAAAGGACTTGACACATTTTTTTCAAAATGAAAACAACTGTCTGCATTTGTGTTTTTGATTAGTCTTCAGAGCAGTTAATTTAACTTAAAGCAATTCATGTGATTTGGTCAACAATTAATTTCAAAATTATGCTTGTGTTATTTGTTGGAGTTGAAAGGAATGAGAAACAAATGAGGAAGATAAATTAAAACAGATGGTCACAATGATGTATGCAGCACTTACGTATGTTTATCTTCATATCTCCCCGTATGCTTACAATGGGATTTAGAGCAGTAGAAGGGACTAAAATCGGTACAGAAGGCTTGACTTGGAGAGTCTGAGGCATATTTTGAGTCCCTCATCAAAAAATTGGAATTTGATCATCAACATGTCATTATAATGAAATGCAGCCCTCAGATTATTATGCTTTTTTTTCTTTTAGCATATGGGGTAAGATACCCTAAAGTGCATTTCTAAGACTAATTACTTTTCTATATGGAACAGGGCTTCCACCCCATGCACCATGTGTAGAATTGAGCCTTCAAGGACATGCACTGAGTTGCCCTGGCTGCTTCTGGAAAAACATGTGCTTATGTCTGAAGAATTTATTGCTTTGAATTTAATACTTTGAAAGCACACGACTCAAGACACTGTTAGCCTTTGATGACACCAAGAAGTCTAGAACTACGTTTTACCATCTTAAGAGAGATCTATAGCCTGAGCATTTCAAATGCCACAAATCCTAAATATGTTAGGGACACTGTTACCAGAATGAACATTCTGAAAACGGTGTAATGTGATTTAGCTGTGAGAAAGCTTCATTAGATAGAATTGGCCCCTAAGTGTGCATACTTGGTGTTGTCCTTTCCTCTTCATTCACAGTAACCTCACATTTCTGAGCTATTGTCAAATCTTGTACTTTCTACCTTGATGGCCTCTTGCTTATACATTGTTTTCTCTCCTGGCCTTCATCATCTCACTCCTAGACCATTGCAATGGCCTTCTGGTTGGGCTCCATGATTCAAGTCTTTTCTTATCCCAATCCCATCTTTTATTTATTTTCTGGAGTCAACTTTCTAAAGTGCAAGTTTGACCATTTTTCTCTCCTACTTGATAAACTCCAGAGATTCCCTAGTACCTGCAGGATCAAATGCAAAATCTTCCCTTTGACTCTTAGAAACCTTTGTGACCTGGCCTCTTCTTATCTTTCTAGTCTTCTAGTACTTTATTGGTACTATCTAGTACTGATCTGGTGATACTTGTCTCTTTACTCCTTGCATGGATCTCTATCTCCCTACTTTGTGCCTTTCCAATGGCTCTCCCTCCTCCCTGGAATGCATTCCCACCTCACCTCCACCTCATGGTTTTCCTGAATTCTGTCTCTCAAGACTCAGTTCAGATTCTACCCACTGCCAGTGTCTTCCCTCTGGATTACCTCCTATGTACACTGTGTATCTTGTAGGTACAGTTATTTGCATGTTGTCTCTTCCATTTAGAATCCTGGAGGACAGAAAGCATGTTTTTGACAACTTGGTGTTCACAGAAAATACAACTTAACAGATGGAAAGCTACCCCATACTTAGTTATAGAGAATGTGGGCAACTTGTCTGTTCACAGAATAGATTGAGAGATTGGGGATAGCCCTGTAAAGTCCATTCACCACAACCACTTACTGCCTGTAGAAGAGATTTGAGATTTGCAAAGGCTGATGGACAATTACTTCACTAGACTTAAAAGAGAGAGAGAAAGAAAAACAGACAGACAGACAGACAGAGGCAGAGACAGGGACTACCTTTTGGTTGTGAAAAGATCATAAGAGAGGGAATACTGTTTCATATATTACTTCAAACCTTGGGAAGAATGGGCTTAGGCTTAATGTTGTTTCTCTGTAGGTTTGATCCCATTAAGTGTACTTCCAAATGTGGCAGGGTCTCCCTCTGAGCTACTGCTGGATTGAGTCCTCAAGGTAATTTCCTGGAATCTCTATGCCAGACTAGGTGGCCACAAAACCTGTCATGGACCTTGCTCCCAGACTGCCTCATGGTTCTCTCTTCTGACATTTTGAAGCTCACTAGGACATAATCATTTCAATCTCCTTCACCTAAAAGATGGAATAATAGACACATCAATGAAAGAAACAACTTCAGGCAAGGTCATACACTCATCATAGCAGCCTTGGAAGGAAAACAAAGGCCTAAGATCTGTTTCCCCCCAAGAGCTTAATTAATTCTTGCCTCTTTGCTTGAACACATTGAACAGAGGAAAAGCAGGACTAGAAAAAAATGAAACAGATATTTCAAACAAAGGAGATGCCATGTACTCAAAAACAAGTTCAAATAAAGGGAAAAGACAGAAAGCAAGGTAACATAAACCATATCAAAAGTTTCAGCCACAGGGAGTCTTAGAGTACATAAACATCCCACAGCATATAGTGACGCTTCTAGCCAGCGTTGGCCCTTTCCAAGTTCAAGTTTAGGAAGGAACAACTCTAAATCTAATGAGGTCCGTGACCAGTCATGGCCCCATCCCATAAATCACTCAAATATAGAAGCAGACAGGGCGGCAAGCCCTAGGAGAACTCAAATCTATTCAACTGGTACCCAAACTCATGAAGTTACTGGGGAAAATGGAGAAGTGGTTACACATGGCGACGGGTGACAATACTAATGCTGACACATGTCATGCACGCCTGGAATGTACTTTCACATGTTCATTGATAAATGTGTCCATTACAGCATGTTATGAGCATGCCTTGATTTCATCATTTTGTTCATGTTTATTTGCTTCTGTGCCAGGAGCAGGCGTTTACTGTAAAGGGAGTTGGGCGTCCTTTTGCTGTTTATTGGAGTATGTGCTATTCTCTCTGAATGTTTTATTCTAGAAATCCGTTGGCATTTAGCTTTTCCTTGTTTCGCTGCTATGACTCGCTTTAGTCTCTGGGTATGCATAGACTGCTGCCACCTACATGTGCGTGTTCTGTGTATCGTTTGGGTCTGTCATCACTGAAGCAGCCTGCTGAGTGATGTTTTACACGGAGCGATATTGCTTGTGTTGCTGTGGTACGTTTGCTATGACTGGCAGACAGAGGCAAGATGACCTGAGATGATAGGTTAATCATCCTTGTTAATCATCTTTTCCATCTGTTAAGTTGTATTTCCTGTGAACACCAAGTTGGCAGATGTCCTGTGTAGGGTAGATAACTTTTGAAGGAACTGCAAAATCTCTGATACCAGTTAAGAATATGCTTCTGGGGGTGGCTCGGTGGCGCAGTGAGTAGAGTGTCAGCCCTGGAGTCAGAAGGACCTGAGTTCGGATCCGACCTCAGACACTTAATGCACACACAAACAAAAAAACCTAGCCGTGTGACCTTGGGCAAGTTACTTAACCCCAATTGCCCTCCAAAAGGCAAAAAACAAAACAAACAAACAAACAACAAAAAAAGAATATGCTTCTGCCTTGGCATTGCAAAGGATTTTTTTGACTAAGGTGTCAGCCCTTCATGTGCTGAACAGAAGCCTCATGAGACAGTGTGCTGGGACCTAAAAGCCTGATGCAAGGCAACAGGGGAAATGGGACACAGACCTGGGGACCTTGCATGACCATGAGCCACCCAGAGAAAGAGAGACCAAGAGTCACAACGTACAAATGCCAGGATAGCAGGATGAGATGTGTAACTAAACAAAACATAGTCATGTTGCTAGAACTATTTGGACTCCTGAGACTGGAGCTCCTAGACTTTTCTCTCCTTCCTTCTCTCACCAGGCTAGAATTAGGAATGTGCCTGTCTGCCCAAAACTTGTCTTGGAACTCAGAAGAGCTTTTTTTTTTCTTTGAAAATCCTTTCTGCTTGTTGTTATTCAGTCATTTTCAGTTGGGTTCAAATCTTCATGACCCAATTTGGGTTTTGTTTGTTTTTTTGGCAAAGATATGGTGGTGGTCTGTCATTTCCTTTTCTAGCTCATTTTAAAGATGAGTAGCTGAGGTGAGGAAACAGGATTAAGTGACTCGCTCAAGGTCACACAGAGTGTAAATGTCTTGAGACTAGATTCGAACTCATGAAGATGAGTTAAGTATCAAGTGTAACCAAAAAAGATAATAGTGTAACACCCAGGTGGGAAGAGGTAAAGATTTTAAACTACAGTATTCTGACAGAATGCTATTTCTTTTTTTTTTCTGTCTATGGATTTAGGAGTGAGCAAAAGAGAATCACTTATTCAGTTTGGCAGCTTCTTAGAGCAGAATGATTTAGACTGGGTTCTCTCTCTCTCTCTCTCTCTCTCTCTCTCTCTCTCTCTCTCTCTCTCTCTCTCTCATTCTTTGTTGGTTTCATGAATCAGAGGCTCATTTTTTTAAAAAAAGCAATTGGAGTTAAGTAACTTGCT